>JARYGA010058889.1:0-29069 GCA_030545235.1 Helianthus tuberosus | reverse complement strand
CGACATCTTCTAAGAAGAAGATTGGTTAGGTCAGGTCTTATTTGTTCAGGGAGTGCATATAGTTGTTTAGAGGTCATATGTAGATACACATAATAGATTATCGTATCAACCAATCAAGCAATAGTATAATCAAGTAACTTGGGAATTATGTTTATTGAGAGCATAACAAGCAATCACGTAGCATTATAATTATAGCACACACACGCAGATCAACAACGTGCTTAACGAAGACACGGTGACTGAGCTTTCATTGGTTATTGGCCACAAAGTGTTGTCGTATGTTAAATGAGGATTGGGCTTTCATTATTCTCCGACCACAATCGCATTGTCTTACAAAATGTATCACATCAAAAGGGACACAGGGTCACCCTACCCTTGTCCAATAAGTATATTAGTGTATCAAAATTACGTAGTCAGATGTGGTCTCCAACAGTTTCCACAATCTCGGCTCATCATTAGTGTCTTTACCCAAATGTAATGCAATCCACATAATCCAGAAACCAACTATACTGGTGACTGAGGTGGAGGAGGAAAGAAAAGTAAACTGCTAACATGCGTGAACTCCTCCTCGAGCTTGTATATACGTCGAAGTAATTAACTGATCTGCTGCTCGACAGTAAAGAAACGAGCATCAAAACCTGGGAAAGGTGTAATAGCAGTAGGTCTGAGTGCAAAAGGAATCTTTGATAAATGTGGAGGATCAAAGTATACTGGCAATAGGCAGGGTGGAGGGCGTGGTGTCAGCTCAAGCTCCAAAACTCCACGACTTATATCCTCAAACTGTAGCTAATGTTACAGGAGCACTCATCCCGTGTGTAGCCTCCATAATGTGAGGGATGGTAAGGGTCTAAAATCAGCATAGTGTATTATAGGAACCATCGAAATGGTTCGTCCAGCGATGTAGAGGTGAAAGTAGCAAACGGTGCGGCCTGTGAGGTCGGGGAAAATGCTGCTGTAGCAAAAGGATCGTCATGCGGGTGCTGACCTGGAGTACCTTTCCGAGGTGCGGGTATGTCTTGAAGGAAAGGGATTGGCATGTTGGCGCAATGGACGTTGGTCTCTATAGGAGCAACATCAGCGGGTGAAGGTGCAGGAACAAATGTCTCAACCAATAAGGAGATCATCAGGTGCAGGTACTGGGTCAGGTATAAGGGGTGCAATGTCTGGTAGACCAAAATAAACAGATCAAGCAAGGGTGCAGGACCAGCAGGTGCCACATCAAGCTGACCCAAAAGGAACAGGAGCTGGCTCAGGAGCAGGGTCTGGGTCGGGGTCGGGGTCGTGTAAAGGTGTGGCATCTTAAGCAGGTGGTAGTGCAGTAGTCATAGCAATGTCGTTGTCTGAGTCAGTAGTAGAATGCTGTAATCCGGTCGTCTGTAAGGCTGCAGATGTCACAGACTAAAAGGAGTCTGAAATCGAGTGTATACTAGATTCAGAGGATAGCTTGATAACAGGGATCTTAAGAAATGAAATTTGTAATAATGTTCTCGTCTAACTCTCCATCTTCATGGGCGTCATCAGGAGGACCATCAATAAACATGTCAACGTCATCATCAACTGTTCGTCGAGTAGCCAACCTTCGGAAGGAATGTCCACAGGAGGCGCATTGTCGAGGATCGGAGCCATAGTGTGCTCACCATCGGGATGACCAGTGATGAAGTGGTCATGGACTGAAACAAGAGTGACAGGAGGATTCTTGTCAGAGAAACCTTCAGCAAGGGTAAAGTATCACCAAAATCTGGTAGCGCGGACTGTTAGAAGTCGTCCTCGTCCTTGGTCAGCATATCAGGATCACTCTCAGTGTCTGACGTAAATATCTCCGGCGCAGACGCAATCTCATTATTTGTGGTGGTAGCCATAGGGTTGTCAATGTCTGACAACTCGTTGTGCCGGTACATTGCAATCACTATCACTTAGTATATTGCAAACAAGGACAACTCATCATGTAATCATGTATTCACATTATTCTCCATGAAACTTTCTATCCCACCTAGTCTCCCAGACTAACCCACCTAGTCTCCCAGACTAAACACCCAGTCTCCCAGACTACCTAGCCTCCCAGACTAAACACCCAGCCTCCCAGACTACCTAGCCTCCCAGACTAAACACCCAGTCTCCCAGACTAAACACCCAGTCTCTCAGACTGAAACACCCTAGTCTCTCAGACTAAACTTCCCCGTTTCCCAAACTGAATTACCCAGTTTCTCAGACTGACCTCCCCAGTCTCTCAGACTGCCCCAGCTAGTCTCTCAGACCAACTCCCCAGTCTCTCAGACTGAACTATAAACGAATTCTTTGAAATGTGATTTGTGTCTTTTGTTTGTAAAAATGTTTGTTTCCTGGATCTGGGCGTTTCGTGTATGCAATGAAAACATGTTTGTAAAAATGTTTTCGTGAGAGCCCTAATGATTGTAGTCTAGACTCGAGAAAGAATCCTAGTTCGCTACAACCGAGGCTCTGATACCAAGCTGTCACACCCTGACTTTTGCGGAAGCGTGATTATGGGGTGACTTTCTTAATATCATTGCATTCAATCATAACAACAACTATATGATAAAAACATAGATTCGTCATCCATTAAATAAATTTAAAACATGACAACATTGTTTAAAAGTGTAGACTTCAGATTCAAGTTTTACAAACCATACAAATTGTTTATGAGTTCATTAAGGACTCATCAAAAGAAATTGAATAACGCCAAGGTTTGGAAGACGTGTCTCGTCCAGGAATAAGATACGCTGACCAACCTCAAAGACCATGGATGACATCTTTATTCCTAACGCAGCATAAAAACTTCCAACGCCCGCCAGATCCACTTACTAACTCCCTGAAATACATGTAGTTTGAAAACATCAACAAAAGTTGAGCGAGTTCATGTGTTCGTTTGTGTGTATGTATAAACCTTTGAAATCTTCGTAAGTATGTATGTAAGTTTATAAGTCCCGGTATTAAAGCAACAAGGAAAAAGAGATCACCAATGGTTTGCAAGGCCATTGATATGTGTGACGTGATGCAGGAAAACTCAAACCTAGCAGATTTCGTCAGTAAGACATAGTCACCACATGGTCCACTCGGCGGACTCAGGGGTGGGGCTCGCTACACCCAAATAGATCTATTACTCATGTCCCTCGGTCCTACAACGAGGATTAATGGCCTTAAGTGTCATACTCACCACTCACATGATCTAGCAATACCTTTCATTAGCTAACCATACCAAATGTAATCGTATGTAAAGAGTTTGTAACATGTATTTCACCTCCGAAGTATAAAACTGAAAACAGTTAAAAGAAAAGGGGGACATGAACTTACAGTATTGTGTCTTCGGTACTCGCAACTCAAATCTCCCCAGCAAACACGACTACCTACAATGTTCTAACGTCTATTCGACTAACGGGTCGTGCCATGTCTTAGTATTTACGTTTTTGAGTTACGTTTATGATATTATTCCAAGTTATAATTATTTGTTAAAATAATAATTATTTTAACTTAAATTATATTTTTAGGTTTTGGAATAATCGTTAAACAATATTTTTGTAATCATACTTCTCAAGTATTCCTTCCCAAGGATGGGGGTATCTTATACATGTATATTCGTGTTCTTATATTTGTATAACTTGCCATGTATTGGCGTCGTATTCCGGTGTATTATTCCAAATAAAATATGCCAATATATTCTCAATATATATTTCCAGAACAATATATTTTCAAGTCTTGCTTAGAAAATATATATGAACTTATTTTGTCCAAATTAATGCATTTCAAGAATATATATTTTTCCCAAAAATCATATATCTTCTAAATATACTAAGAAAAATATATTTTTACTTCCCAAACATAATATATTTTCCTCGTCAAAATATGATAAACTTTGTAATATTCACAAAAATCATATTTTCATTTCTTGTATCCAAAATAATATTTATCAAAAATATATTTATAAACGTATTTTCCGGAATCTTTGGTAAGTTACATTTCTAGTTCGGTTTGCCAATATATTGTGTCTAACTTGTGTATTCATTCCTTGTGATTTTTGGTAACATTCTGGATTGTAATTTCTTGGTATTTTGTCAAGTTATATTATTTTAACCCTAAAATAATATAACTACTTCACAAAGCATACAAATATTCACACACATCATGTCTTTAATGTAAATATATATTCTAAATATATATTTATCCATTCTTATTTATAAAAACCAACCTCCAATACTTGTATTTTTGTATCAAAAATTATGGCAAAGTTTATGTAGAAAACCCATGGTTAAAATACACTTATAAATACTTGTTTGAAAATATTTTTCTAAGTGTTTATATTTTGAGAGAATTTTGCCATAGTTTCCCCTAAAAATGGAGGTGTCCATGCTTTTAAAGCATATCATTTTCTTTTCAAAATCATCACAATCAATCAATAATCAACCCTAAACAACTTTCACTTACCAAGTGCCAAAATATTGCTATCTACACAATAATCATGAACTTGAATTTTCATAAAAACTTGTAGTAACATGGTAGTGTGTTTAGTAGACTTAGTTACCCTTTAAAGTGTGTTTATTTCTTTAAAAATCTCATTCTTAAAGAATTTAGGTGTTTACAACTTACTAGATGATTTTTCCAAAAATCATTCTTTTGAATTTTTCTTGTAAGCAATGTATTCTTACACTTGTTTCACCACTAGAAACATGGTTAGTTTCTTTTAAAAACTATGTTTATACCAATCTTGTTATTTAACTTGGTTTCTTTGGAAAACTATTTTTGAAATCACCCAAGTTTATGTCTAGTAACATACTACATACTTCATCGTTAACAAAATCATTTTTATTTTTCAAGTTCATGAAAGCATAAAGCATGGTGATCTTGGTCTTTCAAGATCACCACCTTAACTTACTAGATCATGTGTTTAATAACAATCTAGTAGGTTTCTTATGATGTCTAACATCACTAACATACATCATCAATCATCAAGAAGCAAATAAACACAAATCAACAAGTATTCATATGTTTATAAGCTTATGTTAAAGATTTATGATTATGTCTTTTAGTGTTCCTTATGTTTAACAATGTTCCTCATCTATTAACCATCAAAATATGAAGTAACAAGAGTTCATAAGAGCCTTACTACTAGCTCAAGGCCAGGGAAGAACACAAGATGATGGTGATGACAAATGTGGAGGATAATAGCAAATGATGAAGGTCGTTCAAGATCCTCAAGCTCCAAGCTTCCTTAAACACCTTCTAGCATTATGTAATGATCTTGGAAGGGATGGAAGTGAAATGGAATTGATGGTGGTGTGCTTGGGGGTGTTCGGCCGAGAATGGGGATCAAGGGAGGAGGAGGTGAGTTGTGGTGATTATGAATGAGTTCATGTCTTCTTATAATCCATCTAATCCTATTATCCATTGTGTAACATGTTTCAATAGTACCATACATAATCTCTAGCAATCTAAGGAAGATCAAGAGAGGATTTAGCAAGATATTGAGAAGATTATGGTGGGGTTACATAAGTGACCGTCCACTTAGGGGGGGGGGGGTATTTTGTTGGTGTTTAATGGTTAGTTAGATGATTAGTTAGGATTCCAAGTGTATTAGTTAGTGTTCATGTGTATCATGCATTATATAGTGTGTTAGCGTGTTCAGGGATCATAACTATCTCAGAAATAATAAAACAATGCTTCTAGTAATATTTTGGTGTTTCGGGTAGTATCCGGTTGTTTGGTTGGATACCGGTTCGTTAAAGTGTCAAACTATTCCGTTTAGTGATCTTTATGTACCCTTTTGTGACACTTTTAATTCCCGACACTTAGGAAAGCATTCAGGACCATTTAGTCATGTTTTTACATGTTACCAACTTTTTAAAATGCTGAATTTTGCTGAAATATGCAGAATTCTGCTCTTTATGTGGGTTTTAGGCACTTTTCGGCACTTTAACTATCATCTAGTAAAGCAGTTTTGTGGTCCTTACTTCCCTACACACTACACTAGTGTGATACTTGGTTTCTGGCTCATACTAGGTCTCAGAACAACGTCTGTCTACGTGCTGAACCACATCAGCATATTCCTGATTTATCAGATAATTGTGCCAACTGTGCTTTGTGCATCATTTAATAAAGTTTACATGAAATAATGATGTGACAGTATGCAATATGTGATGCACATGTAAGTATAATGCAGTAATCAGATAGCAGTTCAAGTCATTAATAGTAAACCAGCACAGTCATTACTCATTAATTATTGTCTAATTAATTGTACGGATGCATGCAAATTTGGCAGTTGTCAAAAATTTGGAATAAGCAATTGATACACATAAAATCCTCCACAATAATAGTTGTGATGGAAGACCCCTCAATAAGCAATGTGAAAATATGATGTTAGAAATGAATGAGCGTGGTTTATGCGTAAAAGCGCTTAAATACCCTTAACGGGTCAAAATAAGCGCATGAGCATAAATGGGTTAATGATATATAATAACCCATGATTTGAACCTTGTGTGATAGGAAACATTTAAAATATGATGTCCATGAGAATTAGGGAGTAATAAAGAAGTTGGTTTGATGAAAGTATGAATAGGTCAAAAGCTTTGTTAAAGAGTTTAATAATTAAAATTAAGCCGAAGGCCTAAAACCCAGAAAATTGTTAATCCGGATGTTGGATTTTAACTCCATGTGATGGAGAATCAAATTATGATTGCATAGGAAAAAGAATTGTGTGAAACGGATGTGTAGTTTGAAAGTTATGCACATTTTCGTAAAAACATAGATTGCTGAAAAATGTAGGTTTCAGAACAAAACATGCTGGAAAACGGTGACCCTCGCGCCATGCGAGGGAGGACTTAATCTCTGGCGCGACACGCGACAGTGAGTCGCTGTCACACCCTGACTTTTGCGGAAGCGTGTTACGTGTGATTTGCTTAATATCATTGCATTCAACCGTAACAAACAACTATATGATAGAAACCATGATGTTCATCCATAATTAAGTTTCAAATAATACAACCATCATTGTTTAACTCCAAACCAAGTCTTCATTGTTAAAACACAAAACATCCCAAGTTTAAGTTCCATAATGGACTTTAACAAAAGAATCTAAAAGAACGGGGATTTGAACCATGTATCCTATCAAAGATAAAATACACAATTCAAACCCTTCAACACTGGGTGACATCTTTTATTGAAGACACAACTTGAAATCCTTGTATGCCTGCCAGATCCATAATCAATTCCCTGAAATACATGTAGTTCGAAAACATCAACAAAAGTTGAGCGAGTTCATGTGTTTTGTATGTGTGCACGAATAACCTTGTAAACATTTGTAAGTATGTATTTGTAAACCGGTATGAAAGCGAATATGAACAGATCAATTAATGATTTACAAGGTCATTAATGTGCGTGTAACGGTGTAGGAAGGCTCAATCCTTTGCGTATTTCGTACCGGGCCTCCCGGCTGGAACGACATAGTCACCACATGCGGTCAACTCGCGGACCCATGGGTGGGGCTCGCAACACCCAAATGGATCTATCACTCATGCCCCTCGGTCCTTATAAAAGGATTAATGGTCTCAAGTTAACGCCTACCCATTCACATGATCTAACAGTTCATTCCTTAGCTAACCATACCATTTGTAATCGTAATCATTTGTAACATGTATTTCACCCCCGAAGTTATAAAACTGAAACAGTTAAAAGAAAAGGGGGGCATGAACTCACAGTCTTGCGTCTCGAAACTCGGTAACTCAAAGCGTCTTCTTGGTCGCACAACTACCAACACACGTGCTACGGTACATTAGACGGATGGGTCGTGCCTTGACTTTTAGTCTTATTTAGTATATTTGAGTTACATTTCTTTGTGTCAACAATAATATTCCAAAGTATATAATTATTTGTTAAAATAATAAATATTTTAAATTAAATTATATTTATTAATTATTGGAATATTTGTTAACATAATATATTTTAACTTGATACATTATGTATTTACACATGAATATTTTCCCCCAAGGACGGGTATACTTATACTTGTATTCTTAAACTTGTATATTTTTGCCAAGTATTGGTGGCGTATTCCGGTGTGCATTTATACGTACGAGAATACGTATTTTCTTGTATTTATTAAGTATTCTTATACTTAATTTTTAAGTTTAAATTTCCGGAATATTATTTTCAATAAACATCACCAATATAGATATTCTTAAAATATATAAATATTTTAAGAAAACTTGTATGGAAAAATTATTTATAATTCTTCCTTGGTAAAAATATTTATATTTTCATATAAATCTCAAAAACAATATATTTTCAAGTTTAACCTAGAAAATATATATAAATCCATTTTTCACCCCAAAATAATGTATTCTAAATTTATTTAAGAAAATATATATTTCTCCAACAATATTATATTTCCTAATTGTTCAAGAAAACATATATCTTTTTCTTTACCCAAAAATAATATATTTTCTTCTTGACAAAAATATGATATATTTTTGTAAAACTTGTAGAAATCATATTTTCGTTTCCTTGGTTACTAAAATACCGTTTTACTCACTTGTCAAAATATACTTATGAATTTAATTCCGGAATATTTTGTGTAGGTTATATTCCTTGCTCGGGTTGTCCCAATTTTGGGTATAAATTATATACTTATTTTTTTGGGATTTTGGTAATATTTTGTATTATAATTCTTGGTATTTTGGTGAGTTATATTGTTTCAAGTCCTAAGATAATATAACTAATACACATAATATACAAGTAATCACACACATTGTGTGTGACATCTAAATATATATTTTCCTAAATACATATTTAGTCACTATTAATTATCAAAAACCAACCTCCAATTCTTGTAATTTTTGTACCAAAAATTATGGCAAATTTTATATGAAAAACCATGGTTAAAATACACTTGTAAATACTTGTTTAAAAATATTTTTCGAAGTGTTTAAATTCTAGAAAATTTTTGCCATAGTTTCCCCTTAAAAATGGAGGTTTCCATGCTTTCAAAGCATATCATTTTCTTTTAAAAATCATCACAATTCATCAACAAATCAAACAACACTTACCTTAAGCCAAAATCATGCCATTTACACTTCTTCATGAACTTTAAATTTTTGTAAAAACTTGTAGTAACCTACCATGTTAATTAGTAGACTTAGTTACCCTTTAAAGTGTGGTTATTTGTTTAAAAACATCATTCTTGAGAAAGTTAGTCTTTCACAACTTGTAACTTGATTTTCAAAAAATATTTCTTCTTGAATTTTTCTTGTTAATAACATGTTTCTACACTTGATTAATTTCTAAAAATGTGATTAGTTTCTTTAAAAACCATGTTTATGTAAATCTTGTAAGTAAACCTGGTTTCTTGAGAAAACTAGTTTTGAAATCATCCATGTTCAAGACTTATATTATGTTTAGACCATAATCATTCACAAAACCATCTTTGTTTTCAAGTTCATGATGAACATAAAGGATGTTCATCTTGGTTTTTCACAAGATCATCCACTCACTTGCTAGATCATGTGTTTAATCACAATCTAGCAAGTTTCATACGATGTTTAACATCATAAACACAAATAATCAACAATCAAGAAGCATACATACACTTAACAACATAGATCATGATGATTTAGAGCTTTATGTTAGAGATTAGTTTCTTAATTCTTTATGTTCTTCATGATTAGTTACTTATATCATCTTTTAACCAATATAAAGAGAAGTTAAATGGGATTAGAAGGGTCTTACTACTAGCACAAGGCTAGGGACGAGATTCAAGATGAAGATGATGATAATCTTGGTGGTTAAAATCACTTGAGAGAGGTCCTTCACCTTCCAATGGCACCAAGCTCCTAAATCAAGCTTCTTACACCTTAAGATCACTAGAGATTGGATGAATATGGGGTGGGGGTGAAGATGATGATGATGGGGGTTCTTGTTCTCGGCCGTGAGTGGGAGAGAAGAGAGGAAGAGATGAATGTGTGTTATGTTTGTGAGAAATGATAGTATGGTGAACTTGTGGTTAACATAAGTAACGTCCAACATAACTCAATCCAAAGGTTCATGTGTTTACTAAAGCACGGGACAAGATAAAAAAAATATGCAAAGAAAATCATGGGTGGGGGCCACCCTTGAACCGTCGCCAATGGGGGGTGGGGTCATGGTTAGCATGTAATGGATGGTTAAGGATTCTAGTTAGGTTATAAGTGTTTAAGTTAGTGTTTTTGGTTGTTATGTAATTGTAGGAGGTGTTATAATGTATGGGGACCATAACTAGCTCGGAAATGATAAAACAATGCTTCTAGTGAAAATTTGGAGTTTCGGGTAGTGTCTGATTGTTCGGTTGGTTACCGGTTCGTTAAGGTGCTAAACTATGCAGTTTAGTGTGCTTTATGTTACCTTTTGTGACAGTTTTGATTCCCAACACTTAGGAAAGCATTCGGGACCATTAAACCATAATTCTGGATGATATTAAGTTATTTAAATGCTGAATTTTGCTTAATTCTGCAGTTTATGTGAGTTTTAGGCACTTTCCGGCATTTAACTATCACTAGGAAGGCAGTTTCATGATCCTTACTTTCCTACACACTATACTAGTGTAACTCTTGGTTTCTGGCTAATTTTGTGTCTCAATACCATGTCTGTCTAAGTGCTGAACTTTCGTTAGCATTTCTGATTTGTCTGATAACCGTGCTAACTTTGTTTCGTGCATCATTTGAGTCATAAAGTGTTGCATGTAATAATGGTATGACATCATGCAATACGTGATGCACATGTATGTATTATGACAATAATCAGAAAGCATTCATGTCATTATTTTAAATCAGCACAGTTATTAAGTCATAAATTACTGTTTAATCAATGTACGGATACATGAAATTTTGACAGTTGTCACATTCTCCCCCCGTTAAGAAAATTTCATCCCGAAATTTTAAGCTGCGCTATTGGTTGCAGGGGAATTAGGGAACAAATGTGGATACTTTGTTTTCATTCGATCTTCATGCTCCCAAGTAAACTCTGGGCCGTGACGTGCGTTCCAACGAACCTTGACAAGCTTAACACTACTCCTCCGAGTCTTGTTAACTTTCCAATCTGTAACCTCAACGGGTTCTTCTGTGAAGTGGAGTGTGTCGTCTATATGCACTTCAACCGCAGGGACGATAACAGTCTCTTGAGTTTGACTTTTCTTCAGGTTAGATACATGAAATGTATCATGAAGACCGTGTAATTCCTCTGGTAGCTCCAACTTGTACGCTACGGTTCCAACCCTTTCCAATATTCTGAATGGCCCGATATAACGTGGGTTTAACTTGCCACATTTCCCAAAACGCGCTACACCTTTCCAAGGTGAGACTTTCAACAAAACCATATCTCCTACTTCAAATTCCAAAGGTTTTCGTCTTTGATCCGCGTAACTCTTCTGTCGATCACGAGCCGCCTTGATGCGCTCTCGGATCTGTATGATCTTATCAGTCATTTTTTGGACTAGTTCTGGACCAACCATCTGTCTATCACTAGCATCTGCCCAACACAACGGTGATCGGCACTTACGTCCGTAGAGAGCTTCGAACGGTGCTGCTTGAATACTTGTATGGTAGCTGTTATTATAGGAAAACTCAACACAACGGTGATCGGCACTTACGTCCGTAGAGAGCTTCGAACGGTGCTGCTTGAATACTTGTATGGTAGCTGTTATTATAGGAAAACTCAACCAGAGGTAGGTGATTATCCCAACTGCCACCCAAATCCATTACACAAGCGCGAAGCATATTTTCTAGTGTCTGAATAGTTCTCTCACTCTGACCGTCCGTCTGTGGGTGAAAAGCTATACTTAGATTCAACTGTGAACCAAAAGCTTCTTGAAAGGATTGCCAAATCCTTGACACAAACCGTCGATCTCTATCAGAAATTATCGAGATAGGCACTCCATGACATGCTACTATCTCTCTAAGGTAAAGCTCTGCTAGCCTCCCTATGCTATCCTTCTCTCGAATCGGTAAGAAGTGTGCAGACTTGGTCAACCGATCTACTATTACCCATATCGTATCATGTCCTCTAGGGGTCCTGGGTAACTTTGTTATGAAGTCCATTGAAATCTGTTCCCACTTCCACATGGGTATTTCAGGCTGTTGCAGGAGACCTGAAGGCTTCTGGTACTCGGCCTTAACCTTCGCACATGTTAGGCACTTCCCCACATAAATAGCAACATCACTTTTAAGTCTTGGCCACCAATAATAATCCTTCAGATCTTGGTACATCTTGTCCGATCCTGGATGGATCGAGTACCTCGATTTATGAGCTTCATCAAAAATAACCTCTCTAACACCACCATAAAGCGGAACCCAAATTCGTCCCATGAAATACAAGGTTCCTTCCTCGTTAGGCATCAACTTCTTCTCCATTCCTCGGAGATATTCTGCCTTAATGTTTACTTTCTTAAGAGCTTCCTGTTGCACGACACGTATACGCAAAGTGAGATCTGTCTGAATAATCATCTCTAAAGCCCGAAGCCTTGTGGGCTTAATCCTTTCCTTTCGGCTTAAAGTGTCTGCTACCACATTCGCCTTTCCAGGATGATACTTGATCTCGCAGTCATAATCATTCAGTAACTCAACCCATCGTCGCTGTCTCATATTAAGCTCTTTCTGATCAAATATGTGCTGAAGGCTCTTATGATCCGTGAAGATAGTACATCGAGTACCGTACAGGTAATGTCGCCAGATCTTCAATGCGAATACCACTGCGCCTATCTCCAAATCATGCGTGGTATAATTCTTCTCATGGACCTTCAGTTGGTGTGAAGTATAAGCGATAACCTTCTGGCGTTGCATGAGCACGCAACCTAATCCCTGACGCGAAGCGTCACAATATACCACAAAGTCATCCGTGCCTTCGGGTAGGGATAATATCGGTGCATCGCATAGCTTATTCTTGAGCTATTTTAGAGAAATCTTCGATGAACCTGCGATAATAGCCTGCTAAACCCAAAAACTGTCTGATCTTTGTCGGTGTCTTCGGGGTTTCCCAGTTCTTGATTGCCTCGATCTTTGTGGGATCCACATGAATACCATTCTTGTTTACCACGTGACCGAGGAACTGTACTTCGCGTATCCAAAACTCGCACTTCGAGAAGTTAGCGTAGATCTTTTCCTTCTTTAACAACTCTAGAATGGCTCTAAGATGTTGCGCGTGATCTTCCTTAGTCCACAAATAAATCAAAATATCATTGATAAATACGATCACGAATTTATCGAGATATGGCTTGCAAACCCGATTCATCAAATCCATAAACACTTCCGGTGCATTAGTCAACCCAAACGGCATCACTAGAAACTCGTAATGTTCATAACGTGTTCTGAAGGCAGTCTTCTGTATACTCTCTTCTTGAGTTCGCAACTGATGATAACCCGATCAAAGATCAATCTTGGAATAGTAGCTTGATCCTTGCATTTGGTCGAATAAATCATCAATCCGCGGTAAGGGATACCGATTCTTGATGGTTAGTTTGTTCAGCTCCCGGTAGTCGATACACATACGAAAACTACCATCTTTCTTCTTGACGAACAACACTGGAGCTCCCCAAGGCGAGAAGCTCGGCCTTATAAATCCCTTGCCCAACAACTCCTGCAGCTGCATGGATAGCTCTTGCATCTCTGATGGCGCAAGTCGATAAGGTGCCTTGGCTACAAGAGGGGCGCCTGGAACCAAGTCAATGTGGAACTCGACTTGTCTTTGAGAAGGTAATCCTGGCAAGTCTTCGGGGAAGACCTCAGGATATTCCCTTACCACAGGGATATCTTCGAGCTTCGGCTCCGCGGCTTCCTTAACCACAACATGTGCTAAAAAGGCGACACATCCCTTCCGTAGAAACTTCTGTGCTTTCATACAATTAATGATCCGTAGAGGCGTATCCTGCTTCTCTCCGTCAATCACGATTGTTTCTTCATTCGCCATCGGAATGCGAATGATCTTCTCATGGCATACTATCTCTGCACAGTTGCTAGACAACCAGTCCATCCCAACCACGACGTCAAAGCTTCCCAGATCAACTGGCAGAAGATCTATCGAGAACTCACGCTCTCCAAGCTCTATAACACATCCTCTAATCACCTCATTAGCTTCTACTAGCTTTCCATTAGCTAGTTCTATCGAGTACGGAACATCTAACTTACTTGCTACTAAACCAAGTATATTCTTAAAGTCTAGAGATACGAAGCTATAATCGGCACCAGTATCAAACAACACAGACACATAATGTTGATTAATAGGGAACGTACCAGTAACCACGTTCGGATCCTGGCGTGCTTCCCTAGCTCCAATGTTAAACACCCTTCCACGTGCCTGATTATTCTTTGGGCAATCCCGCTTAAAGTGCCCCATTTCACCACAACCAAAACAACCATGGCCGCGCCCATTGTCATTTCCGTTTCCGCCCTGATTGTTATTCTTATTGTTTACCCCTCGATTTCCGTTACCAGCTTCATTTCCAAAACCACCCCGATTCCCCATTCCACCAAAATTTCCATTTCCTCCTTGGTTTCGATTCCCAGTCTGATTCCCATCACCACCACGGTTTCCATTACCATTACCACCTGGTCCTCCATTTATTCGTCCAGCACCATACCAGCACGCCTCCCTGGCATGCCCTACTTTGCCACAGTTTTCACATCTCCCATACCTACATCGTCCGATGTGATGATGTTGACAGATATCACACTTGGGCAGGGTGCCCATGTACCCTTTCCCTTCGGGTTCGGTGTTTGCAGCACCAGTCCTGACCTCGGCTGGCGGGTTAGCATCTCTTCACTTGTTAGCATTGTTGTTGTTCACTTGAGTACCCTTCTTGAAGTTAGTGAACTTTTTTTTGTTATCCCCAGATGACTCCACGCGAGTCTCTTTCTTCTTCATTTCAGAAATCGAGAACTTTCCCAACCTAACGGCTTCCTCAGTAAGCTCCACACTTAAGTCGATTGCCTCAGTAATAGTTGGTGGCTTGGAAGATGTCACCATGCTCAGAATCCTAGGTGCCAATCCCCAGATGAAACGTTCTATCCTCTTAAACTCCGGCTCCACCAAATAAGGAACCACTCTAGACAAATCATGAAATCTCTGCACATACTCAGCCACCTTTGGACCCTCCATTTTCAAGTTCCAGATTTCAGTTTCCAACTTCTGGATCTCTGCCTGAGAACAATACTTTTTACGCATCAACTCCTTCAATTCATTCCACGTCAAAGCATACGCAGCAGCCTCACCCAACGTTTGAACCTGAAGGTTCCACCATGACAGAGTCCTGTCTAGAAACAGTCCAGAAATGTACGTGACTTGATGCTCGGGAGCACATTTGCTCATTCTCAAAACAGAACTCGTCTTCTCAACCCTGCGCACAAAGGCTACGGCACCCCCAGTGCCATCGAAATTCATGGGCTTGCAGTCCAAAAACTGCTTATAGGTACAACCTGCAACACAAGCAACATCATTCACAGAAGGCATTAGCAAAGCACACTTGGAAATGTCCAAACGTATTGTAATGTGTCTTAGGTGATTTAAACATTACTGTTGGGTGGGTTATTCCCTGAGGTACCTCCGCTGTGTTCGGAGCGAAGGGCCTCGTGCTGTGCAATGGCCTGTGAGATGCGCTCTTGTAATTCCACCTCTGTCATCAGCAGAGGGTTGTTGGTATCGGTATTCCTTCGCTGCGGCATCTTTCTTCTAAGAAGAAGGTCGGATAGGTCAGGTCTTATTCGTTAAATAAATAAATAGTTTTCTAGAGGTCGAATGTACATATACATATAAGCAATCATCATAGCAAGCAATCATGCAACAACATAATCATAGCACACACATGTAAATCAACAATGTATTTAATGAGAACATGACTATTGAGCTTTCATTTAAGACCAACCACAAGTTACATTGTTTCCACATTGTATCGTATCAAAAGGGACATAGGGTCACACCACCCTTGTCAAATAAGTCTGTCAATATACAAAAGTAATGATCAAAATATGGTCTTCGTATCTTCACTGTCTCGGCTCAATTGTAATGCTCTCACCAAAAGTAATGCATCTGCATAAAACCAAAAACCTACTGTGTTGATGGTGGAGGAGGAGGAAGAGGGAAAAAAAGCAAATTGCGAACATGTGTGAGCTCCTCCTTGAGCTCATACACACGGCGAAGCAAATAGCTAATCAGCTGCTCGACAGTAAGGAAACGGGCATCAAAACCCGGAAAAGGCGCAGGAGCAGCAGGTGGGTGTGCAAAAGGAGATGACGATTAATGTGGAGGGACAAAAGTAGAATGACAGGGACAAGGTGGAGGGTATGAAGGAGTCAGCTCGAGCTCCAAAACTCTGCGACTCAAGATCTCAAAATGTAACTGGAGTGACAAGAGCAACTCATCCCATGTGTAGCCTCCATAATAAAATGGATGATAGGGATCTGAGATCGGCATGGTATAGGGCGGGAACCATCAAAATGGCTCATCAATCGGTGTAGATGTAAAGGGGGTAAATGGTGTAGCCTGTGGAATCAGAAGGAAAGCCGCTGAAGCAAATGGGTCATAACTCGGGGGTTGGCTAGAAGTACCCTCCCCTGGACGGGGTGCAGGGATGTCCTGTAAGAACACAATTGGTAAATCAGTACGGTGGATATCAGACTCAACAGGAGGAAGGGGAGTAACATCAGCGGGTGGAGGTGGTGGAATAAATGGATAAAAAAGAGGAAGATCAACAGGTGCAGGTACCGGGTTTGGAATAAGAGGTGCAAGATCGGGTAATCCAAACGGGACATGGTCAGGATCAGGAATCGGCTCAGGGCCAATAGGTGCAACATCAGACTGACCAAAATGAATAGGAGCTAGCTCATGGACAGGCTCTGGATCATGTGGAGGTGTGGGTCTCGAGCAGGGGATGGTGCAGCAGACATAGCGGTGTCGTCGTCGGAATCGGTAGCATAAAGCTGCAGTCCTGCCGCCCTCAGGGCTGATGAGGTCACAGACTCAAAGGAGTCTGAAACCGAATGCAAACTGGAGTCAGAAGATAACTCAATGATAGGAATAGCAGGAGGTGGTACATCAACAACATCTTCATCAATCTCCCCATCGCCCTGGGCGTCAGCTGGGGGACCATCCACAAATAAGTCAACATCATCATCAAACAAGTCATCGAAGGGCCAATCCTCGGGAGGAATAACCACAAGAGGAATGACATCGAGGATCGGAGCCACAATGTGCTCACCATTGGGGTGACCAATGATGAGGTGATCATGAATGAGAGCAGGAATATCAAAAGGATCCTCAATGGGAACACCATCAGCTATAGGTAAATCATCGCCAAAATCTGGTAGCGCGAATGGCTGAAAGTCGTCCTCATCCTCGGACAGCATATCGGGATCACTCTCAGTGTCCGACATAAATATCTCTGGCTCAGGCATAACCTCGTCGTCCGAAACGATGGCCATCGGGTCGTGGGCGTCAGATAACCCACTCTCTGAGGATGACATATGTGCCTGTAACATAATAATCATAACATGTGCACATATATTAATCACTAACACTCGGTATATGTAAACAAAGTCAGTCATCACTTAAACATGTATTCACATTATCCTTCATGAAACCTGTCTATCTTAACTCGTCTACCCCATGTAGACTAAACCACCATTGTGACCTTGCAATCGTGTTTCTTGTCTTTCCTTTTGTAAAACGTTTGTTCCTTGGATCTTGGCGTTTTGTGTATGCAATGAAAACATGTTGTAAAAACATTTTCGTGGGAGAGCCCTAATGATTGTAGTCTAGACTCGAGAAAGAATCCTAGTTCGCTACAATCGAAGCTCTGATACTAAACTATCAAACCTTGACTTTTGCGGAAGCGTGTTACATGTGACTTGCTTAATATCATTGCATTCAACCATAACAAACAACTATATGATAGAAACCATGATGCTCATCCATAATTAAGTTTCAAATAATACAACCATCATTGTTTAACTCCAAACCAAGTCTTCATGTTTAAAACACAAAACATCCCAAGTTTAAGTTCTATAATGGACTTTAACAAAAGACTCTAATAGAACGGGGATTTGAACCATGTATCCTTTCAAAGATAAAATACACAATTCAAACCCTTCAACACTGGATGACATCTTTTATTGAAGGCACAACTTGAAATCCTTATACGCCTGCCAGATCTATAATCAATTCCCTGAAATACATGTAGTTTGAAAACATCAACAAAAGTTGAGCGAGTTCATGTGTTTTGTATGTGTGCATGAATAACCTTGTAAACATTTGTAAGTATGTATTTTTAAACCGGTATGAAAGCGAATATGAATAGATCAATTAATGATTTGCAAGATCATTAATGTGTGTGTAACGGTGTAGGAAGGCTCAATCCTTTGCGTATTTCGTACCGGGCCTCCCGGCTGGAACGACATAGTCACCACATACGGTCAACTCGCGGACCCATGGGTGGGGCTCGCAACACCCAAATAGATCTATCACTCATGCCCCTCGGTCCTTAAAAAGGATTAATGGTCTCAAGTTAACGCCTACCCATTCACATGATCTAACAGTTCATTCCTTAGCTAACCATATCAATTGTAATCGTAATCATTTGTAACATGTATTTCACCCCCGAAGTTATAAAACTGAAACACTTAAAAGAAAATGGGGACATGAACTCACAGTCTTGCGTCTCGAAACTCGGTAACTCAAAGCGTCTTCTTGGTCGCACAACTACCTACACACGTGCTCCGGTTCATTAGACGGATGGGTCGTGCCTTGACTTTTAGTCTTATTTAGTATCTTTGAGTTACATTTCTTTGTGTCATCAATAACATTCCAAAGTATATAATTATTTGTTAAAATAATAATATTTTAACTTAAATTATATTTATTAATTATTGGAATATTTGTTAAAATAATATATTTTAACTTGATACATTATGTATTTACACATGAATATTTTCCCCCAAGGATGGGTATACTTATACTTGTATTCTTAAACTTGTGTATTTTTGCCAAGTATTGGTGGCGTATTCCAGTGTGCATTTATACGTACGAGAATACGTATTTTCTTGTATTTATTAAGTATTCTTATACTTAATTTTTATGTTTAAATTTCTGGACTATTATTTTAAATAAACATCACCAATATACATATTCTTAAAATATATAAATATTTAAAGAAAACTTGTATGGAAAAATTATTTATAATTCTTCCTTGGCAAAAATATTTATATTTTCATATAAATCTCAAAAATAATATATTTTCAAGTTTAACTTAGAAAATATATATAAATCCATTTTTCACCCCAAAATAATGTATTCTAAATTTATTTAAGAAAATATATATTTTCTCCAAAAATATTATATTTCCTAATTGTTCAAGAAAACATATATCTTTTTCTTTACCCAAAAATAATATATTTTCTTCTTGACAAAAATATGATATATTTTTGTAATACTTGTAGAAATCATATTTTCGTTTCCTTGGTTTCCAAAATACCGTTTTACTCACTTTTCAAAATATACTTATGAATTTAATTCTGGAATATTTTGTGTAGGTTATATTCCTTGCTCGGTTTGTCCCAATTTTGGGTATAAATTATATACTTATTTTCTTGGGATTTTGGTAATATTTTGTATTATAATTCTTGGTATTTTGGTGAGTTATATTATTTTAAGTCCTAAGATAATATAACTAATACACATAATATACAAGTAATCACACACATTGTGTGTGACATCTAAAAATATATTTTCCTAAATACATATTTAGTCACTTTTAATTATCAAAAACCAACCTCCAATTCTTGTAATTTTTGTACCAAAAATTATGGCAAATTTTATATGAAAAACCATGGTTAAAATACACTTGTAAATACATGTTTAAAAATATTTTTCTAAGTGTTTAAATTCTAGAAATTTTTTGCCATAGTTTCCCCTTAAAAATGGAGGTTTCCATTCTTTCAAATCATATCATTTTCTTTTAAAAATCATCACAATCCATCAACAAATCAAACAACACTTACCATAAGCCAAAATCATGCCATTTACACTACTTCATGAACCTGAAATTTTTGTAAAAACTTGTAGTAACCTACCATGTTATTTAGTAGACTTAGTTACCCTTTAAAGTGTGATTATTTGTTTAAAAACATCATTCTTGAGAAAGTTAGTCTTTCACAACTTGTAACTTGATTTTCAAAAAATATTTCTTCTTGAATTTTTCTTGTTAATAACATGTTTCTACACTTGATTAATTACTAAAAATGTGATTAGTTTCTTTAAAAACCATGTTTATGTAAATCTTGTAAGTAAACTTGGTTTCTTGAGAAAACTAGTTTTGAAATCATCCATGTTCAAGACTTATACTATGTTTAGACCATAATCATTCACAAAACCATCTTTGTTTTCAAGTTCATGATGTACATAAAGGATGTTCATCTAGGTTTTTCACAAGATCATCCACTCACTTGCTAGATGATGTGTTTAATCACAATCTAGCAAGTTTCATATGATGTTTAACATCATAAACACAAATAATCCACAATCAAGAAGCATACATACACTTAACAACATAGATCATGATGATTTAGAGCTTTATGTTAGAGATTAGTTTCTTGATTCTTTATGTTCTTCATGATTAGTTACTTATATCATCTTTTAACCAACATAAAGAGAAGTAAAATTGGATTAGAAGGGTCTTACAACTAGCACAAGGCTAGGGATGAGATTCAAGATGAAGATGATGATAATCTTGGTGGTTAAAAGCACTTGAGAGAGGCCCTTCACCTTCTAATGGCATCAAGCTCCAAAATCCAGCTTCTTACACCTTAAGATCACTAGAGATTGGATGAATATGAGGTGAAGATGATGATGATGATGGGGGTTCTTGTTCTCGGTCGTGAGTGGGAGAGAAGAGAGGAAGAGATGAAAGTGTGTTATGTTTGTGAGAAATGATAGAATGGTGAACTTTTGGTTAACTTAAATAACCTCCAACATAACTCAATCCAAAGGTTCATGTGTTTACTAAAGCATGGGACAAGATCAAAAACACAGTTTGCACATTCATCGACTTTCGAGTCTAGGCAAATGACTTAGGACTAATCCTAATCTTATTGTTTTCTTTTGTTGGTTTCTTTTGTTTGTTTTGGCAGGAACAAAGACAATGCCGCCACGTTTTAGAGGTAGAGGTGGCAGAGGAAAGGCACCAATAACTGCAAGGAATGACCATGAGGCCGGGCCATCCCACCGGCGAACACCATCAGCGAACCTTAACTCTAGTCCCCGCGAGGATTGGAGAACTTATTTAGAGCCTGCGAGACGCTCTGTATTGCTCAGTACCTCACCATCCTACCATGATTCATTCGGGCTGCATAAGAACAACGAGTCCGACCATTCTCACCATTCCTTCATACCTTTGCAGCGACCGGGTTCGCACCGTTCTTTTCAGGACCCGACCCCATACTTTCAGAGCCGGTTCAACCCGACGAACATGAATGAAGTACCAATGGGTTATAACCCATTAGGACCAGAAGATCATTTCTTCGGCGATCATGACACGGATATGGACGAAGATCTGGATCCTGCCGAGCCACCATCTGGGACGCCGACGCATCCCACAGAGATTTCTGACGGATCATCATTTCATGGTTCGCCATACAGGGGCCCAGACAGTTTTGCTGAAAGGTGGGCCACATACAACTGGGAGTACACTCCCCCTTTCAACCCACCTCCACAACAGCAGCAGGATCCCTCTGAGGATTCGCGTTTCCAGGCGGTCACGCCACCGCCACCACTAGAACGGCAACTGCCTCCAGAACCACCAAGGCGAAGAAGCACAGGTGCACGGATGTCCGTGCGTGGGGATTTTCATTTCAGCACCCCTCAACACTCCAGCGGCAGCCACTAGCCGCCGCTGTATGAAGACCCGCAAATGGGTGGGCCTTCAAACCCAATTTCTGAAGTCGAATCTGCGCCAGTCGCACCACCACCACCGCACACGGGTTATGATAACCCAATTCCCTCTTACGCCGGTGCAGCGGCATATAACCCGTTTGAGCAGCCAGCTTACTCGGGTTACAACTACTACAACACCCCTAATGTTTACCCATACCTCGAGGCGGCGAACTGCAATGTTCTTCACCCCGAAGGACCCTTTCAAGCTGCGTACCCAACTGGATACCCAACATATGGGTATCAATACCCGCCACCTCCTCAACCTCATCCGCAGCAGCAGCCGCCACAGATCCAACCACCGTAGCAGCAGGAAATCCTTCAGAGGTTGAACCAGGTGGAACGAGAGGTACAGGAGGAGCGTAAAGCCGCCGGGGGCTACTTAAGGGTTTGGCAGACCTAATAAAGGGGAAGAAGAAAAGGGATTATTGAAATTGTTTTGTAATTTTAAATTTCAATTAAGTCCCTGCGTGGACATTTATTTATGTATTCAGTCCCCGCGAGGACTTGTATTTCTTCTTTTAGTCCCTATGTGGAGAAACTATTTATTAAAAGTCCCATTTAGGGCAATTATATACTTCTTTCAATTTATGGAATGTTTTATTTTAAAATTTTATTTGTCATTATATATGAATATATCATATGAAATAAATCAAATATCATTCGAATTTAATGTTAATCTGCCATTTCAACTAAATCTTAAAGGTGAAACCTAGCCCATATATCATTTTAAGACAGGGCCATGATGGTAGAACCTTTTTAAGAAATAAATCCTCGTTAACATCAGAAAACATGTTAACACTCCTGACAACAGTGATGCGATAAAATCACACTTGTCATCCTTATATTGGACCTTTCCAATTCCTTATTCTAAACATCCATTAGTGATGTAGTGCCTACGGGCCATAATAATTTTCAAATAAGACAAAAGACAGTTGTAGTCTACGACTCCCTGTCAAGAAAAGTACTATGTTCAAATCTTAATGCCTCGATCTTATAAGATCATGGCTTATAATTTTAAAACTGTCCTTGTGACTAGGCCTTTTGTGCCACTCTAACATCCTTAATGAGTTATAACTAGGGATAAATTATAATGAAAACCCTAAATAAATATGACTAACAAAATAACCAATATGGTTTGTATTTACCATGGTTAATGACTTGTCACAATGACAATTCCATAATAAGACTTCTAAATAAATTATCGTCATCATTTTTATGTAGCAATCAAGCTACATGGCTGAATCAGAAGAGGTTAACAGTCACCCCAGGGAGAGAAACGATACCACCAGAATTAACGTAGCTGGTGCAGATCTTCAAGCATTGATAGACAATGCTGTTACTAGAGCTCTTGACATACAGTTCAAGGAATCAAGTGGTACTCGCACTAAGACTCAATCTGTGGCTCATAGTAAACCACCTTCTAAAACACATGAGTCAAAGAAGGACGATTCTCATCATACATCGAATCAGAGAAGTGCTCCATCCAAGCAAGTTGTGCTTAATCAGGAACCACGAGTTAAGACTTGTTCTTATAAATATTTCGTCTCCTGCAAGCCCAGGGACTTCCCAGGGGAGAAAGGAGCCATTGATTGTATGACTTGGCTCGATGAGATGGATACAGTAGTTGATATTAGTGGTTGTGCAGAACAGGACTTTGTGAAGTTTGTTTCACAATCTTTTAAAGGTGAAGCTTTAGCTTGGTGGAGGTCCCTAAACCAAGCTACAGGAAAGATTCCGTCGTATAACATGTCTTGGGATCAGTTTGTTGTGTTGATCAAGGATAATTTATGTCCCCAGCATGAGGTGGAAAGGATGGAAACTGACTTCTTGACCTTGGTCATGAAGAATTTAGACTGTCAAGCATACCTTACAAGTTTCAACACAATGTCTCGATTGGTTCCTTATTTGGTCACACCGGAACCAAAGCGCATAGCTCGATCTATTGGAGGTTTAGCTCCAGAAATCAAGGCAAATGTGAAAGCATCCAGACCTACCACCTTTAGGTCAGTGGTTGATCTGTCTTTATCTCTTACTCTCGATGCGGTTAGGCAGAGATCGCTTAAGAATTCTGAGGAAGGAAAGAGGAAGCATGAGGATGAGAACTCACGTCATTGTGATAAGAAATGTAAAGGGAACTCTGAGCATAAGAAGGGTTCTGGATTCAAAAAGGAAAACCAACAGTCGGGTGAAAAACCCAAATGTAAGACCTGCCAGAAACATCATTTTTGGAAATGTAGACTCGAGTCAAGATCGCAGTCGCAGTCAAAGCCTATTGGGTGTGGGATCTGCAAGTCCAAGGAGCATAAGACTTTGGATTGCAAAAAGATGAAGGATGCAACCTGTTA
Organism: Helianthus tuberosus; assembly: GCA_030545235.1. Taxonomy (NCBI): domain Eukaryota; kingdom Viridiplantae; phylum Streptophyta; class Magnoliopsida; order Asterales; family Asteraceae; genus Helianthus; species Helianthus tuberosus. The sequence goes on along the minus strand of JARYGA010058889.1, from coordinate 4,779 downwards.
CGGTTGCAACGAAAAGGGGCACATTAAGACCAATTGCCCTAAGAATCCAAAGAAGCCTAAAGAGGCTTAGAAGACCAATGCTCGGGTCTTCCAGATGAACGCTCAGGAGGCTGTGCAGAATGACAATGTGATAACAGGTACCTTTCTTATCAATGATGTTTATGCTAGAGTATTGTTTGATTCATGTGCAGACAAGTCTTTTGTAGACAATAAGTTTTGTAAATTATTTAATCTGCCTGTTAAAATTCTAAGCATAAAATATGAAGTAGAATTGGCCGATGGTACCATAGAAACTGCCTCAACAGTTCTAGATGGATGTTTTATATCCATTAGGAATCACTATTTTCCGCTATCCTTGCTTCCATTGAAATTGGCAGGATTCGACATGGTGATAGGCATGGATTGGTTATCTCATAACCAAGCCCAAATTGTATATGATAAGAAGCAAGTGGTTATCAAGACTCCTTATGGTGAGTCACTTACGGTTCAAGGAGATACTCAGTATGGATTGCCTAAGCAAGTATCTATGCTTAAGGCATCAAGATGTTTGAGGAAAGGTTGTGTCATTTATATGGCACAGGTAACCATTGATGAACCAAATCCCAAGATTGAAGACATCCCCGTTATTTCTAATTATCCAGACGTTTTTCCTGAAGAACTACCTGGTTTACCTCCAGATAGGCAAGTAGAATTCAGAATCGATATCATTCCTGGAGCAGCACCAATTGCAAGAGCACCTTATCGATTGTCGCCAACTAAGATGAAAGAATTAAGAACACAGTTTGATGATTTATTGGAAAAGGGTTTTATTCGACCTAGCTCGTCCCCTTGGGGAGCACCGATTCTATTTGTGAAGAAAAAGGACGGCTCAATGCGCTTATGCATTGATTATCGTGAGTTAAACAAGGTTACAATCAAGAACATGTATCCGTTACCCAGGATAGATGATCTATTCGATCAGCTTCAAGGAGCAAGTTACTTTTCAAAGATCGATCTAAGGTTAGGTTATCACCAGTTGAAGGTCAGAGACGTAGACGTACACAAGACTGCATTCAGAACACGCTATGGCCACTCTGAGTTCTTAGTGATGCCTTTTGGGCTCACTAATGCACCTGCAGCCTTCATGGATCTCATGAACCGCGTTTGCAAGCCGTATTTAGACAAGTTTGTCATTGTCTTCATCGATGACATACTCATTTATTCAAAGAATCAAGCCGATCATGAAAGACATCTCCGGTGTATCCTTAAACTTCTACAGCAAGAGAAGCTCCGGTGTATCCTTGGACATGTGGTAAGTGAGCGTGGTAACCAAGTGGATCCCGCTAAGATCGAAGCGATTATGAATTGGCAAGAGCCCAAAACACCTACTGAAATCGCAGCTTCTTGGGTCTAGCAGGATACTATAGACGTTTCATTGAGAACTTTTCAAGAATTGATGCACCTTTAACTTCGTTAACTCGCAAGAATGTCAAGTTTGACTGGGGTCCCAAGCAGCAAGAATCCTTTGATATTCTTAAGCAGAAGTTAAGCAATGCCCTTGTGTTGACATTGCCAGAAGGAATTGAAGAATTTGTGGTTTATTGAGACGCATCGCACACAGGTATGGGTTGTGTGCTTATGCAAAAGGGCAAGGTTATTGCATATGCTTCACGTCAATTAAAGGTGCACGAGAAGAATTACACCACCCACGACTTGGAATTGGGTGCCGTTGTGTTTGCACTAAAGCTTTGGAGGCATTATCTTTATGGGACAAAGTGCGTGATCTATTCTGATCAAAAGAGCCTTCAGCATCTGTTTAATCAGAAAGACCTTAACATGAGGCAGCGTCGCTGGATGGAGACTTTGAACGATTATGATTGTGAAATCCGAAATCATCCAGGCAAAGCGAATGTAGTCGCTGATGCTTTAAGCAGGAAAAAAAGGATCAAACCTATTAGAATAAACGCCAAGAGCATTGAATTAAAGAATGACTTGAATGAAAGATTATTAGCCGCTCAAAAGGAAGCTGTATTAGAAGCTAACTATCCGAATGAGAAGTTAGGCATCACTGCTAAACAATTATCATATGGCAAGGATGGAATCCTTAGGATGAATGGACGAATCTGGGTTCCAATCCATGGAGGGCTTAGGGATGTGATCCTCCAAGAAGCTCATAGTTTGAAATATTCAGTTCATCCTGGCAGTGATAAGATGTACCGGGATGTAAAGGAAAATTACTGGTGGATAGGTTTGAAGAAATCCATAGCCACTTATATGGCTAAATGCTTGACATGTGCACAGGTTAAAGCCGATCATCAGAAACTGTCACGGCCCCCGACCCGGTTTGACCCGTTTTAGGAGCCGCGGGACAGAAATCCCGTGGTATTTATTTAATTGAGTTTAACAGCGGAAGTTTATCATCAGGATCTTTTTAAAGCTAAAATTTTCCCGATTATTTTATTTCACAACTCGGGATAAAACCCCGGTAATTTACAATACTATGATTTCACAGAGAAATCTTTATTTCACAAAACATATTTCTTTATTTTATAATGAGCCACTTTCTTAAGCTTGCAGTGCTCCACAGCATCTTTGCTGAATCACAACAGATCACCTGAAACATGTTTGAAAAAGGTTTTGTCAGTGGGAAATACTGGTGAATCATTCTATTTATGAAAACGAAACATTTGTTATAATTTACAGTATTAAGAGAGATTACAATGTTTCAGATATCAACCAACTACCCACAGTATTTTGTCACTCGACCCATTGGCCCATTCGTCCAATGGTGTCTGTGACTATGGTCATATCACCCCTTGGCTGCCCCAATGGTGAAGATTATCAAGTAATGTATACAAAACCCCACATACCGGCTGTAATTTGGTGATTACATAAACTTAATCACTGTAATTATAACCTTTGACAATAAACATGATTTCAAAAGTAATTTGATAACGAGAGAATGACTCACATTGCAGATTTAACACGGACAGAGTCTAGTCTATGGATTAGCCTTGTTAACCTAATTTAAATAACAATGCACACAAAACTGGGTTAGTAATCAATACAGCATTTACGATAACTCACGAGATCAAACCCTCACAACGAATGACAAAGTGCGATACTTAAACATCCATCGAATTAACGACAAATGACAAAGCATAACCCTAATGTGGGCAGCACTTAAACATCCATTGGATATATTGATCGATCGGACAATGAATCGTAATAGCGATCGAGTTATTACCCTGTTTTGTGGCAGCGATTCGAGATTCGTGTGTGTTATGATAGTAATTCTACAATATCTCAGTGTGTATTACGAATTGTTTCGTCGTTCAAGTGCCCAGATTCCAGTCCCAATCTCTACTATTTAAACACAAAAATTGGCTAGCTTACGGACCGTAAGACTCAACCCTTACGGTCCGTAAGGGACACGGAATTTTTATAGAGTAGTCATGTCTGGGACTAGCCTTGCTGAATTGACAGTTTTGTAATTTCGATTTTTGACAACGAGAATTTAAGATAATCGTAACTAGGGTTTACCCCCCCCCCCCCTGAGTTTTAGGGGCCCTGATCCTGATTCCGATTGTTCTGAAAATTTTAGGGTTTGTGCAGAATCACTTGGGTGTCTCAATTAGAGTTTCCTATTGGACAAATTAATTAAATAAGTATGACTTTTGATACGAGTTGTTACATTCTCCCCACCTTAATAAAAATCTCGTCCTCGAGATTTACTTGAATAATTGATGATACTTTCGCTTCATTTCGGATTCCAGCTCCCAAGTGTATTCAGGTCCTCTCCGTGAATCCCACTTTACTTTCACTAGCACTAGTCGTTTGTGCTTGAGAAACTTTACTTTTCTGTCTTCTATCTGAAGAGGTTTTTCTACAAATTTTAATTTTTCGTTTACCTCTATATCTTGGAGAGGTACTACCAAAGATTCATCTGATAGACATTTCTTGAGATTGGATACATGAAATACATCATGAACTCCAGCTAACTCGCCTGGTAGTTGTAAACGATAAGCAACTGGTCCTATACGTTGGATCACTGGAAATGGTCCTACGTATCTTGGACTTAGCTTTCCTTTCTTACCAAATCTAACCACTCCTTTCCAAGGAGAAACTTTCAACAGTACTCTGTCTCCAACTTGGAATTCTAATGGCTTGCATCTATTGTCTGCATGACTCTTCTGGCGATCTCGAGCAGTCTTCAGCCTTTCCTTGATTTGTGTGATCTTATCAGTAGTTTCTTGCACAATCTCTGGACCTGATAATTGACTTTCTCCTATTTCTGCCCAACAAACTAGAGTTCTGCATTTTCTTCCATACAGTGCCTCGAATGGGGCAGTTTCAATACTTGAATGATAACTATTGTTATAGGAGAATTCGATCAAAGATAAGTGATCGTCCCAATTTCTACCAAAATCTATTACACATGCTCGGAGCATGTCTTCTAGAGTTTGGATTGTCCTTTCACTTTGCCCGTCTGTTTGGGGATGATATGCAGTGCTTAAGTTTAGTCGAGTTCCCATTACTTTCTGGAAACTTGTCCAAAAATGAGAAGTGAACCGACTATCTCTATCTGATACAATGGAGAGTGGAACTCCATGTAAGGATACAACTTCGTCTACGTACAATTTGGCTAACCATTCCATACTAAAGGTTTCCTTCATGGGTAGAAAATGAGCTGATTTGGTTAATCGATCCACAATTACCCAAATCGCGTCATTACCTTTTCTGGTTTTAGGTAACTTAGTAACAAAATCCATTGTTATGAGTTCCCATTTCCATACTGGC
>JARYGA010058888.1:0-87669 GCA_030545235.1 Helianthus tuberosus | reverse complement strand
TTATTTTTGCCCTGAAAATTTGGAGACATTATCTCTACGGTAGTAAGTTTACCATTTTCACAGATCATAAGAGTTTAAGTTATGTCTTTGGGCAAAAGGAATTGAATATGAGGCAAAGACGCTGGATGGAAATACTTAGTGATTATGATTGTAATATCCAGTATCATGCAGGAAAGGCAAATGTAGTGGCTGATGCTTTAAGTCGAAAGTATCACGAAAAGTCAAAAAGGGTACGTTCACTTAAATTAAATCTACAAATAGATTTAAACGAGCAGATTAGAAAAGCACAAGAATCAGTAATCAAGGATGATACTGAAAAGTTAAAAGGAATGATTAAAGAATTAGAACAAGGAACGGATGGAATTTGGAGATTCCATAAGAAGAGAATGTGGATACCTAAATTAGGAAACCTACGCCACAGTATATTAGAAGAAGCCCATAAGTCTAAGTATACGATGCATCCTGGAAGTGATAAAATGTATCAGGACTTAAGAAAGAATTTCTGGTGGATAGGGATGAAGAAGGATATAGCAGCTTATGTTTCTAAGTGTTTAACCTGTTCACAAGTCAAAACATCAGAAACCCTCAGGATTGCTGCAACAGTTAGAAATGCCCGTGTGGAAATGGGAATTGATAACAATGGATTTTGTTACCAAATTACCCAAAACAAAGAAAGGTAATGATACAATCTGGGTGATTGTAGATAGGCTAACCAAGTCAGCTCATTTCCTACCAATGAAGGAAACTTTCAGTATGGAACAGTTAGCTAAATTATATGTAAATGAAATAGTTTCATTACATGGTATTCCTTTATCAATTGTCTCTGACAGAGATAGCCGTTTTACCTCTCATTTTTGGACAAGTTTCCAAAAAGCAATGGGAACCAAGTTAAATCTAAGTACAGCTTATCATCCGCAAACGGATGGACAAAGCGAAAGGACGATTCAGACAATGGAAGACATGCTTAGAGCTTGTGTAATTGATTTCGGAGCACTTTATGGACGAAAGTGCCGAACCCTAGTCTGTTGGGCAGAAATTGGAGAAAAGCAACTATCTGGACCTAAGATAGTACAAGAAACAACAGACAAGATCATTCAAGTCAAGGAACGCCTGAAAGCAGCACGTGATCGACAAAAGAGTTATGCAGATAACAGACGCAAGCCATTAGAATTTCAAGTAGAAGATAAGGTATTATTAAAAGTCTCTCCTTGGAAAGGAGTAGTAAGATTCATAAAAAGGGGAAAGCTAAGTCCCAGGTATGTTGGACCTTTCAAGATTATTAGAAGAATAGGACCTGTAGCCTATCAGCTACAACTACCAGAGGAAATGGCCGGGATACATGATGTATTTCATGTATCTAATCTCAAGAAATGCTTAGCTGATGAATCACTTGTAGTGCCTCTTAAGGATATAGAGGTAAATGAACAACTCAAGTTTGTAGAAAGACCTCTACAGATTGAAGACAGGAAAGTCAAGAACCTCAAGCACAAAAGATTAGTTCTGGTCAAAGTAAGTGGGACTCCAAAAGAGGACCAGAATACACATGGGAGCTTGAATCAGAAATGCAAAGGAAATACCCACACCTGTTCCAGTAGACCTCGAGGTCGAGTTCTAAAACAAGGTGGGGAGGATATAACAACCCTCCAAAATATTTTTCGACACCCTAATATATTTTAAAATACCCCTATATGTCTTGAAATACACCCCGTATGTGAAAACCGAGTCCAAATTATGATATATCATTAAAAATAAAATAAAAACAAAATTTTATAATCTGTCGCGGGGCGCGTAGCCTTTGGCTACTGCCTACGCGGGCCGCGAGCGGGCAACAAACGAGGCCTCACCCTGTGGTGACACGTGTCAACACGTGTTGAACCTAGTTCGTGACCCGGATCACCTATGCCATGCTTACCTTTACGCGGGCCTCGAGGGAACCAGATTTCAGCCCTATATAAGAAGGCATTGGGCCTTCAGCAAAACTCGTTCATTTTCTTTCTCTCTCAACGAATTTCTGAAAGATAGTTATAATACTCGGGTATTATATCCCCCTAATAACGAAGTTCTGCTCCGTTGTAAGTATCAAAACCCCTGGATACATATTAGATACGCTGCCCGATTGATCTAGGGTTTCGTAACGGCTGTCGTGGTTCTGCCCGACGTAGTCGTTGGAATGCCGTCTCGGGGAGGGTATTACTAATGTTAAAATGGGTTATTATACTAACGCATATACATTTGTGTAAATTATAGATAATCACCAGGAAACCCTTACGGAAAACCTAAGACAACAATGTGAGTTTATCCTTGTTAGGAAACTTTATTTGTAAGTATTGAAGAAAATCACAATCAACTGGATCTATGAAGAGATAACAGTCCTGAAGATCACAAACAAGAAGAAGAAGATCAGATAGGACAACTGCAAAGCACAGCATCTACTTCAAAGAATCACAAGTTGATCAAGAGCTGAATTGGATTATCAGAGAAGGTCATTTCTGATGGATCTGATGATATTTCTGATGAAATATCATCAGTTTCTGACGATTCTGATCATCAGAATTTTTCTGATGATTTGTTCACCAGAATTTCTGATGAAGTGGTTTATCAGAAATTCTGATGAAATACCCCACTTGTCTGAAATCAGCTCTATCCTGCCACACTTACCGAAGCAAGTTGACATTATTGGATATCATGATGAAAAAGGCAACTTGAACGTTGGATTCAATGAATGTGTCAAATGGCTACTTTTTGCAGGACTTATTGCATGAATAAACTATTGTTTATTCATGCACCCAGCCTTCTATAAATAGAAGGCTCAACCAGTAGAAGCAAAGTGAGTTAAGCTTAGCAATCATACACACTACTAAACTCCATTGCCCTCTCACCCACAGAATTCAAGATTCGTTTGTATTAGATAATAACCTTACAATCACCTTGTAAACCATTTTGTTTCAAAGTGATATAAACTTGATAATTCTGTAGGTCTTGTTTCTTGAAAGTCTGATTTCCATTTCCGCACATCTTTTTCACATCTACTGAAATCACTTGCCATATTACGTGAAAAGAAGTTGTTCAGGCCATACTAGGTCCAACAATTGGTATCAGAGCAGATTGAATAAACTATTTTCAAACGATCAACTGCTCATCTTCTTTTCTCTAAATATGGCCAGCTTTCAATCCTGGAATAATGCTTTTAACATTGGTTCTATGTCCAAACCTCCGACTCTGGTCAGAGAGGAATACCCCCAATGGAAAATCAGGATGGTCAATTTCCTTAATGGTCATGACCGAGCTCTGTTTCAATCCATTGAAAGGGGTCCACATACACCAATGACAGATATACCAGCTATTCCAGCAACTGACCAATCACCAGCAATCCCTGCCACCCGTGCTCCCAAAAGTGAAATAAACTGGAGCGCGGAAGACAAGGAACTAGTGGCTGGGGATGAAAGGGCAAAGTCACTTTTAATAATGGCCATCCCCAATGACATATTTTCACAAGTTAATGCATGTGCATCAGCCAAGAAAATATTGGACCAGTTGGAAAATCTTTGTGAAGGAGGAGAAAGGATGAGAAGAAACAAAAGAACAAACAATGTCTCATCATATGAGAGGTTTAAAAGTTTGCCAAATGAAAGGTTAAATGATACATATCAAAGATTTACAAAACTTTTAAACGAGCTAAAGAAATTTGGTATAACCAAATCAAATGATGAAAGAAACATAAAATTTCTTGATGCTTTACCTAGAGAATGGAGAAGTCTAACCATGACTTTGTCCTCAACCTTAGAACTAGGAAATATGAGTCTTCATGACTTATACAGCATCTTGATCCCCAGAGAGGAAGAAATATTTGAAGAAACCAATCAAAGAGGGGGATCTTTAGCTCTTATCTCAAACTCACAAAGAACCACAGCTACCAACGATCCACAACCATCAAACAGCCAAAATCATGAAATTTCTGATACAACATCATATTTTTCAGCGTTTGCTGAAGCAATAGCACTGCTCACCAAAACATTTGAGCAGAAGTTGAGGGGAGGAAGCCAGAGATACCAGAGAAGTGACAGAGGAAGGATGGATGGGAGGTCTAAAGAGGAAATTAGATCTAAGGATAAAAGGAAGGCTGAAGTTGTGTGTTACAAGTGCAAGCAGAAAGGTCACTATGCATCAGAATGCAAGACCAAGAAGCTTAAGGATGTTGCTTATTATGAGAAAAAGCTTGAAGAAGCAAAGAAGCAGCTACAAGTCAGCTTAATTGCAGGAACAGATACATGGTTATCTGATGATTCTTCTGATGATGAAGAAGAAGAATTGGCAAATCTCTGCCTCATGGCACTCTCTGAAGATCTACCAGAAACTTCACAACAAAAGGTAATTTTAGACAATCTTGATCTTGAACACAAGCTAAACAAGCTCATGTCAGATTTTCTAAATCTGCAAGACAAACATCAATCAGATATTAAAAAAATCTGATGAGTTGCAAAGGACCTTGAACAAAATCATTCTTGAAAACCAACTACTTATAGAGGAAAGTTTAGATCACAGAGCTAAAATTGAGTTCTATGAAAATGAAAGAAAAGATCTTTACAAGAAAATCAATGATAAAGAAATTAATGTAAGAGGTTTTCAACAAGCCAAGGAATTTATAAATTTCATTGAGTCCACACCAAAGAACAAAGGAGAGGGTTTAGGATATATAAGATCAAATGGAAATAAACCCACTGTCTTTGTAAAAGCAACTCATCAAATTTCTGATAAATTTTCATCAGAATCTGATTCTGAGTCTTGCAAGACAACCTGTTCTGAATACTCTTTTGAAAAACCAAACTTCAAAACAAACTTAAGTGAATGCAGTCAAGAATCTGCAAAGACTCCAGAAGCAATTCACTCATCATTTCAAAATAATCCACTCATTCCATCACAAGAAGAAATATCAGAAAATTCTGATAAATCTTGTATGTGTGTTGACATACTGAAGCTTGTTCAACACCATCTTCAAAAGAAAAATGAAAAATCTGTTTATGGCTCAGCATATAACAGAATTTCTGATGCAAAACCAAGAAGAAGAAAGAAGTCGATTAAAATTCCATCAGAAAAAGTACCCAAGCATGCCTGGGTACCAAAAACCCTCTAATCATTCCATTTCAGGACCATCATGTGCAGCAGATCTGGTACTGCGATTCAGGAAGCTCCAAGCACATGACTGGGGACAGGAGCTTACTCAGCAACTTTGTTCTAAAGCTGGGTAGAATGGTAAATTTTGGAAATGGAGTAAAAGGGAGGATCATGGGATATGGATATATAAGGTATGGATGTCTGACCATAGAGAAAGTAGCCTATGTTGAAGGCTTAAAGTATAATTTGCTGAGTTGTGGTCAATTCTATGACAAAGGTTTTCAGGTAACCTTTTTACCAGAAAAATGCTTGTTAATAGGTATAGATGATAATAAAATCTATTTAAGTGGAAAAAGAATAAGAAAATCAATTTATTATTTTGATTTCAAAGAAGAAAGTGAACATCCAAAATTATGTTTATTTTCAAAAATCAACAAAGGTAGTAGTTGGTTATGGCACAAAAGGCTAGCCCACTTAAATTTCAAAAACCTAAGCAAACTAGCAAGCAAAGGTCTGGTAAAAGGATTGCCTTCAATATCCTCAAAGAAGGATAAAATTTGTGAAGCATGTGAGATGGGTAAATCCAAGAGAAGCTCACATAAATCAATTTCTGAGTCTTCTATTTCACAAAATTTGGAACTTTTACACATTGATTTGTGTGGACCCATAAGTACAGAAAGTTTTTCTGGAAAGAAATACATACTAGTAATAGTAGATGACTTTTCCAGGTACACATGGGTAGAATTTTTGAGAAAGAAAAGTGAAACTCCTGATCTGATCATTAATTTTATCAAGAAAATTGAAAATCTGTTAAATCTAACAGTCAGAAGGATCAGATCAGACAATGGAACAGAGTTTAAGAATTCAAAAATTGAGAGTTTTCTTATAAGTAAAGGAATCTCTCATGATTTTTCTGCTCCTAGAACACCTCAACAGAATGGGGTGGTTGAAAGAAGGAATAGGACCTTGGTAGAAGCTGCCAGAACTATGCTTGCTTATGCTAAGCTGCCCTCTCATTTCTGGGCAGAAGCTATAACAAATGCATCTTTTACCCAAAACAGAACCATAATCAACAAAAGGCACAACAAAACACCTTACAACATAATCAATGGAAGAATTCCAAGTATAAAATTTTTGCATACATTTGGTTGTAGATGTTTTGTTTTCAATGATTTTGAAAGCCTTGAAAAATTTGACAGAAAAGCAGAAAATGGTATTTTTCTTGGTTACTCTTTGTCCTCAAAAGCATATAGAATTTTTATTCTCAACACAAGAACAATCAGAGAAAGTCTGTATGTTTCATTTGATGACTCATCAGAAACAGAGGTTTCTAATGAATATATGAAAGAAATAAATTTTTCTGACAATCAAGAAAATTATGAACATCTCTTTGAAATGATAACTGAAGATTTCCTAGAACATGAAAATTCTTTCAAAAACAAATCAATAGATTCTTCATGTACTAACTCTGCAGAACAAATGTGTAGTACATCAGAAACTCAGAATTCTGATACTATACACACAAATGAGGCACCTGTTCAGGGGGAAACTTCAAATCCATCAGAACCAACAACTTTTCACAACAAGTTGAGATGGATCAAAGGACATGTTCATTCTGACGTCATTGGCAATCCTGCAGATGGTGTCAGAACAAGATCTGCTACTGCACATGAGTGTGCATTTTCTGGGTTCTTAAGTAAAATAGAACCCAAAACTATCAAAGAAGCTCTAAATGACTCAGACTGGATACAAGTAATGCAAGAAGAGCTTGATCAATTTGAAAAGAGCAAGGTATGGGATCTGGTACCCAAGATAAATGACAAATCTGTCATAGGCTCAAAATGGGTATTTCGGAATAAATCTGATGAAAATGGCATAATCACCAGGAACAAAGCAAGGTTAGTGGTCAAAGGTTATTGTCAACAAGAAGGTATTGATTATGATGAAACTTTTGCACCAGTAGCTAGATTAGAAGCTGTAAGAATTTTTCTTGCTTATGCTGCATCTAAAGATATCAAAGTTTATCAAATGGATGTAAAATCAGCTTTCCTGAATGGTAAAATTGAGGAAGAAGTTTATGTGCATCAACCTGAAGGCTTTGTTGATCCAAAATTTCAAAATCATGTTTACAGATTAAACAAAGCCTTGTATGGTTTGAAGCAAGCTCCTAGAGCCTGGTATGAAACATTATCAAACTTCTTACTTAATTCTGGGTTTACCAAAGGTACTATTGACACAACACTTTTCCTCAAAACACACAAAGGACATACTTTGTTGGTTCAAATATATGTTGATGACATTATATTTGGATCAACCAATGAGAAATTCTGTAAAAAGTTTCACAAGTTAATGACCAGCCATTTTGAAATGAGTATGATAGGTGAGTTAACCTTTTTCTTGGGGTTACAAGTAAAACAAAGAATTGATGGAATATTTTTGAGTCAGTCCAAATATGTGACAACAATTCTACAAAAATACTCACTTGAAAACTGCTCTATTTCAAAAACTCCCATGGCAACAGGGAACAAGCTAGATTCTGATAAAGATGGAATAAGTGTAGATATTAAAACCTATAGGGGGATGATAGGATCATTGCTTTATTTAACAGCAAGCAGGCCAGATATTATGTTTGCAACATGCTTTCTGGCCAGATATCAATGTGATCCTAAAGAATCTCATCTAAAAGCTGTAAAAAGGGTTTTCAAATATCTAAAAGGCACATCAGATCTTGGTCTCTGGTATCCTAAGGATACAAATCTTGAACTAATTGCATATACAGATGCAGATTATACAGGTTGCAAGATTGACAGAAAAAGCACATCTGGTGCATGTCAAATCCTGGGAGAAAAATTGGTATGTTGGGCAAGCAAGAAGCAAAACTGTGTTGCAACATCAACAGCAGAATCAGAATATGTAGCAGCAGCAAGTTGCTGTTCACAAGTGCTGTGGATGCAAACTCAACTGAAAGATTATGGTGTAAATCTGACAAAAATACCAATTCTATGTGATTCAAAGAGTGCTATTGCAATAACAGAAAATCCAGTTCATCACTCAAGAACCAAACACATAGATGTCAGATATCACTTCATAAAAGATCATGTGGAGAAAGGTAACATAGAAATGTATTTTGTTCCAACTGAAAACCAAATTACTGATATCTTTACAAAACCTCTTGATGAAAAGAGACGCAATTTTTTGATCAGCAAACTTAGCATGATTAATTTAAAGGATGAAGATTTTTCAGAAAATACATTGACACAAATTGAAAATCAAATTGATGAACTTCAAAGTGCTGATAATCAAAGAACAAATCAACTGGTTTCTAACAAAGCAATCCATCAATCTGATGGAACATCAGCAAATCTGATGAATCATCAATAAATGATGATTTATCAGATAATCTGAAGAAATATCAGAATATCTGGTAAAATCACCAGAAGTTCTGATATAAAATCAGAAACCACGTTGAATGATCAGAATAATTTTTAATCTTCATAAATTTCCATCTTCATACATATCCTACACATTGTATATTTTGTTTTTGTATTTTTTTATTTTTTTAATTAAAAAAAAAGGGAAAAGTAACATGCATTAAGATAAAATTCTATATTGCTGAGAAAATCAACCGTCACTAGAATTTTTTTTTTCAGATTATTGAATTCTATTTTTTCTGCCAATGCATGCAACGTCATTTTTTCATAAGAAACTTGAGTGACACGTAGGTACTAAAATGATTAGGAGCTATGAAAGTAGCCGCCTAGTTATTAAATGCTTACTCACACATGGGGCTTAGTAGACTGTCACATTCACTGAAACAGATATCGTCTTAATTGAAGAGATGAAAATAATTTTTTTTGTTAATATCATTTATGAAGGAACTATCACTTTCATTTATAAATATTAACAACCTGAAAAGAACTTGCTTCACACCAAAATCATCTCTTCAAAAGCCCCTCGACAGAATCTTCTTATCTTAAAATGGGTCGCCCAAAATTGATGAAAGCAACTTAATTCCCTCTCCCTTTTCACAGACTTCATAATCTTAGACTAAGATCCAACTTGGAAGGACCTGCATGGGAGGACTGCAGGTTTGTGTACAATATGATCATGCAAAGTCTGTTGGGTTTTGCTGTATCATCACATGTCACCATTTATCCAAAACTTCTTCAAGAGTTCTGGTGGAACTCTGAAATCATTTTTAGTGGTACTTCCATGTGGATAGAGAGTGAAGTTATGGGAGTCAGAATTACCCTAAAAGAGGAAACAATCAGAAATGTCCTCAAACTGGGTAATGGTCATGAAAACAAATTCCTGGATAAGGCAGATGTGCAACAGACCTTGACTGAAATGGGCTATTATACATACAACTCGTCAAGGGCTGTTAGCAAATCTGGGTTCATACCACCTTTCCAATTTTTGGTAACACATCTAAGTGTCTGCTTTTCCAAAAAGATTGGACACTTCAATGAGCTGTCCCATAGGATGATGGAAGTGATTTATGCTGTTGTACAGGAAAAACCTTACAACTATGCTAAGTTTCTCATGAGAGACCTAGTAGCAAACATCCATGACCGTCAACCCTTTCTGATCTATCCTCGATTCGTAACCAAAGTGATCACCAGTCAGCTGGACTTCGGATGAGTGAGAAGCTGCTATCCAAGGGCCGAGCTGGTACTTCAAGAAAACATAAGTGAGCCTACCCTGGTGCCATCAACGAATCACACCGGTCGAGTAACCAGTCTTTGGTTATATGTGAAGTGCATGTACAACGTGCTGGAGGAGGAGGAGGAGGAGTAGTAGTAGTTGTTGTTTGTTTTTGTTTGCTGTGTGTTTTCTTTTATCTATCTAATTTGCTTTTATTTCTTTTTTATTGTTTAACAAAAAGATGTCAATAGATCTAGGGGGAACTAAAACAAACATGTCTGATAAAAATAAAAAAAAAACTGGTAAAATTCAAATGAAATCTGACAAAATTGAGTGGTACTCAGAAAATCTGATAGTCAATCAGAAAGTCTGATAAATATTTAGAAAACCGCCAAGATATAAGAATCTGGTAATTCACCAGAAAATTTTTAAAGTAACCAGAAAATCTGACAAGACCAGAAAATCAATTTTTTTTTTTTGGAAAAATCTCTTGAAAACCAGGAAGTTTGACAAATCATCAGAAAACATTGTCTTTAACCAGATTTAAAGAAACTTATGACCATTTAAGATTATGAAATAAGTTTCTTTCAAAATATTTTTTCTGAGGACTGGAACAAGCTGTATGAAAAAAAAAATTCCTATGTATCAGAACAAAGGTGTGGAGTTCAGAACTGCAGAACAAGAAATGTAAGTATAAATCTTGGAACTCTACTCATTCCCTCTCATCTCCAAAAAAAAAAAATGGATTCATCCTCTGTAAATGAATCAAATGCATTCTGATGGTATATGAAGAAAATACAACTCTCAAAAGTTTTATTCAAAATTTTCTTCTATATAACATTATGAGAAAAACCTGGGGAGATACACAAAAGGTTTCTATTGGACCTTCTAAAAAGAAAGGGGTCCCACATAGAGAAAGGTGCAAGTTGGATATTAGTGTTTATCCGCAAAATCATTGGAATCTCTAAGTCTCTTTAAAGGATTTACATTAAATTAGAGATAAACCAAAGGCTTTTCAAAAATGGTTGTTTCCTTAATAGGATTAAAACATCATTAAGGTGTCATTAACCACCTTGAACACAAACAACCCACGAAAAACACTCAAAAATCTCTGTTTCTATTCACTATAAATACCTCATTCAAAAACAGAGACTTCCATCTTCAACCTTCAAATTCAAAACCCTAAAACCCTTTTCCAAAAACAAAAACCAAATTCTCAATGGCAGCTATCAACATCAACATGCCACCAATCGAACACTCTGTTCCCTTCATCACTAAAGCAGAATATCTTCCATTAAAGAGCAACAATGAAGCGATGAACGATAAAATTGAAGAATATGATGCAAAATGTCAAATTCTGATTGAATTATTAACCAGATGTCCAATAGCTCAAGCTCTTACAAAGACAAAAGAGGTACCAGAAAAACTCTTACAGCAAGTTGTAAAGACTCTCAAACCTTCAAATCAAACTGAACTCACAGCGCATGTGTGGGGAGATATCTTCATTACAATCTCACTGGAGAAATTAAGGGAAAGTTTAGAACTACCCTTAAATCAAAATTATGAAGATGTACCAGAAAAGGAAGATATGTTTTCACAACTCGATGCAGTAATGGGCTACAAGACAAAGATCTCAAAAATTAATGAATTCAAGAGAAAACAGCTACCTGCTTTCTGGCAAGTATTAATGGAGATTTTGAACAAGTGCTTATCATCGAAAATCGGAGGTACAGATCAGATAAATATGAATGTTCTAACCATCATGTTCAGTCTCATTAGTGGATTGAATATTGATTTCGGAACATAAATATTTAATCTGATCAAAAGATCAATCCTGACTAAAACTGGAAGGATAGATTCTCATCTACCTTTTCCTAGATTTCTATCAATCATAATTTCTGATGCATTTTCTGAAAGAAATCAAGAACTACCAACATCAGAAAATATGTGGAAAACAGAAATCATGAGACCTTGGAATGCTGGAGGGTCTTGGAAGTCAGATCATGATGTACCTGCTCTGTCAAAAAGAATGATGAATCTTATACTAGAAGACTCACCTTACAGAGCAGAATATCTAAGGATATTGAGCAAAAAGCCAGAAAACAAAGAAGTTTTTGGAAGTGTGTCCCCCATGGAGCATGATGCACAAGAGTCAAGCACACCAAGAATAGAGCAACAAGGTGAATCAAATTCTCACCCAGCTGATAAAGATGTGAACATGAGTCCTGTGGCAGAAGAACATCATGCTAAAGACTCACATATGGGAGAAACAGGTGCACAACACTCAAAACTAAACATATTTCATAATTCTGAGAGTGATTCTGATGAATCAATTCAAGGAAAATTTGAAATTCTACATAGAGGCACTGTTTCTACAAAACAAAATGTGAGTGGAACCAATGACCCATTTTCTGAATCAGATTCTGAAGAAGAAAATGTGGTAACAACAGGTGGAGATTAGTCAGCTGATCAAGGAAACCTGGGTGAGAAAATTAAAATTTTCTCAACAACTCATGGAGAACCTAAAGAGGCTCAAGGATATGAGGAAAACCAGAACTTGAATGTGTTTCAATTTTCTGGTGAGGATACAGAGAATTTGGAACTTTCCAAACCTCTTAACCTCAAAACAGCAGAAAATTTGTTTTCTGCTGGTGTTAGAAGAGGAACATCTGTTGTTTCTCCCATTTACCCAGGACATCAATCTATGTCCCATAAACAACTTCGCAAGGAACTTGAAGACACAATTGCTACTGAGAAAACAGCTACAGAAAGAAAGCTTGATCTGATACTGGAAGAAATCAGAAATCAAAAGTCAGATATCAAAGTTTTATCAGAAACTGTCAAAGCTGTGCAGAAGCAAACATAAGAGAATGCTGCAGCCCTCAAGAAACTGCAAGAGTCATCAGAAAATAGAGAGAGCTCATCAGAATTCGAGAAAGCTCTCAAAGAACTGCAAGATATCAAGAAAAAGATGGCTGAGGTTGCAACTGCAGGAGAAAGCTCAAGCTCAGGAAGAATTCTTGAAGAATTACAGTTCCTCAGAGCCAACAACAGTAGCATGGCTGAGGCTTTTGAGAAACTAATGGTGGAATTAACTAAACAGAAAAATCAAGAAAATCTGGAGTATCAGAAAATGAAGAAACAAGATGAAATAAATACTCAAACTCTTGCTAATATTCATCTATTAGTAAAGAGATTGGAGTATAATGTTACCAGGCTAACAAAAGTTGATCTTCATGAACTGAGAGCTCAAATTCCACAAGAAAAACAAGCAGGAGAATCAGAAACTCCTCAACAACAACCAGAAATTATTCAACAAAGTCAAAGCAAACAAACAGAAACTTCAACAGCTCAAAAACAGAAGCAGCCCATGGGTCCACCTCTAGATAAACAAAAGTTACTCATGGGTCCTCCACCAAATGTCCCAAAGCCAGATTGTTCAAGGGTCCAGATGAAAGAACATATTCTAGTTCAGTCATCTTCTACAGCCATCACAGGAGAAACAGAGTTCAGCATAAAGATGGATACACAAGAGAAAAGAAGAATGGAACATGAAGTAACTTCCTCAAAAAGGCCAAGAAAAGAAATGATAGAAGATTCGGAAGGGAACATCAAAGAAATGGATGTGCTGAAAGGCGATTTACACACAATAATGTACCCTGAAGAACATCTAAAGCACTACTACTGGAAAGGTTCAGAAGACAACCCAAAGAGACCACTCTCTCCATTGAGTAAAAGAATAGTTGAAAACAGAAACAATGGAAGCTGGGAAATTCTGCACAAACAAATGACCAATCCAATAGTATCTATTGAAAGAATTGATACTTTGACCACTGGAGGAGGCATCTTAGGTAATGAAGGACAAAACAAGTATACCCTGATCAGAAAAGATACAGTGAACAAAAGGTTACTGATGCAAATCTGGCTGATGATATTCACCCAATGGGAATAGTTAAAATGAAGAATATCATTGATAAAGAGAAAGGTAATTCAGTTGTGATCAGAAGAGCCCTTAACAGCCTCAAAAGTGCAGGAGCAAAGCTATATAAAAGGGCTGCACTGGCAGACTTTGATCTATGTATCAATTTTGAATACAGCAACAAGGTGCTAATACCTCCTCCCAACACCAGTATTCCAGCTGAAATTCCTTCTAAACTTGTGAGAACTTGAGCAATCTTTGACAAACCAGAAATGTGTGTAGTCTTCAAAGATGCAAATGATGAGAAAGCTCTGTTCAGAATCAGTGAAATATGCAGGTATTCAAATCAAACTCTGAAATATATAAGGAACTGCATAAATGAAAAACAAGAGCAACTCAAAAAGAAGGGAAAGAACAATGAACAACTGAGAAAAACAATTGAAGAATGTATTGAAAACTGGACGGAGTCAAGAGGATGGTACAAAGAAATGTACAAGGTAACTCAAAAGGCAATTGATCACAAGAAAAGGCTGAAACCAGGAGACAGATACAGAAGTGGAGTGAAGATCAATTAATGAATTGATGGGATTAAATTTCTGTTTTTGAACAAAACTTTATTGTTTGTCTGAACAATGGTTGGTTTTACTATGTTCTATGTTTCTGAACTTAGTTGTTTTTGAATTTTTCTTTCAAGAAACAGTTGAAAGGTGTTTATGTTAGATATAGAGATAGTTCATTTTCTTACAATACTTAGGGGGAAACTGTTAGGAAACTTTATTTGTAAGTATTGAAGAAAATCACAATCAACTGGATCTATGAAGAGATAACAGTCCTGAAGATCACAAACAAGAAGAAGAAGATCAGATAGGACAACTGCAAAGCATAGCATCTACTTCAAAGAATCACAAGTTGATCAAGAGCTGAATTGGATTATCAGAGAAGGTCATTTCTGATGCTTCTGATGATATTTCTGATGAAATATCATCAGTTTCTGACGATTCTGATCATCAGAATTTTTCTAATGATTTGTTCACCAGAATTTCTGATATAGTGGTTTATCAGAAATTCTGATGAAATACCCCACTTGTCTGAAATCAGCTCTATCCTGCCACACTTACCGAAGCAAGTTGACATTATTGGATATCATGTTGAAAAAGGCAACTTGAACGTTGGATTCAATGAATGTGTCAAATGGCTACTTTTTGCAGGACTTATTGCATGAGTAAACTATTGTTTATTCATGCACCCAGCCTTTTATAAATAGAAGGCTCAACCAGTAGAAGCAAAGTGAGTTAAGCTTAGCAATCATACACACTACTAAACTCCATTGCCCTCTCACCCACAGAATTCAAGATTCGTTTGTATTAGATAATAACCTTACAATCACCTTGTAAACCATTTTGTTTCAAAGTGATATAAACTTGATAATTCTGTAGGTCTTGTTTCTTGAAAGTCTGATTTCCATTTCCACACATCTTTTTCACATCTACTGAAATCACTTGCCATATCACGTGAAAAGAAGTTGTTCAGGCCATACTGGGTCCAACAATCCTCCTTTTGTAAACCTTTTTGTGAACTGTTTTACAAAACCTTAAATATTTTCCATGCAATTAGCAGTGATTGAGTCTTTGTAATCTTTAATTACTGCCGGTATGTTGGGGTTTTGTATACAAAATAAGTCAGGACGACAGTAACACGTTACCATTGGACAAAGAGTTAGCCAATGAATAATATGACCCACCAGTCAGGGATTGACAATACTGAATGAGTAAATTGTGTAGATATAAACAATGTGATTGCTCTCAATACTGTGTTAATTAATAAAACTCTTCTTGATTAAATTGGGATTCACTCACCAGTATTTCCCACTGACAAAATATTTTAAACGCGTTTTAGGTAACAAAATGTGAGAGCCAACTAGAAGCCAGCTGGACAGCACTGAAGGCTTGGATAAAGTGGCTATAAAAGTTACCTAAATAAAAGAAGATGTTTTATTAAATAAAATAGGGTTTATCCCTATGAACATGTTGTAATAAGAAACTTGGATTTACCCATGTGTTTAATATTATGAAATGTGGTGGTTTTAATCTGATAACATATTTCCTAACTACGGTCCTGATGAAAATTCCGCTGCCAAAATGATTAAACATACGGATACCACCAAAACTGAGCTCGCGTCCGCCCGTTCCCGGGATATAGGGATCGGGGGTTGCGACACCTTCACGGGTGAAGGAGGTGTTTCTTAGCTACTCTAGTGGTTCGATTCTGTCGAGGTCACCCTTCGTCAGAGCGGGTGCCCTGAGCATTTCGTACTACTTGCGCTACCGGAGTATTTCAATCGCGAACACTCGACTGGTGGACAGCCGAACGTAACAAACGTGGGATCCACGCAGCCTATGCTCTCTCCAGGAATGAACTGAAAGAGCACATGAAGGAAGAGTACTGCCCTCCCCACGAACTCCAGAAGCTGGAAAATGAGTTTTGCGAAATCAAGCAAGTCGAAGGTGATAATGCTGGCCTCACAGCAAGGTTCAAACAGCTTAGCATCATTTGTCCAAGTCAAGTCGACACTCCAGAAAAGGCTATCAAGAAGTACATTCGTGCCTTGCCGGAGAGTGTGGGTGATTTTGTCGAAGCTGCGAGACCTACTACCATCGAGGAAACTTATCGCCTGGCCGCAGAAATCAACGACAAACGAGTCTTAGAAGGATTTTTCTCCAAGAATCCTACCAAGACGGTTAATCAAGCTATCACAGTGTCATCTGATGATACCACTGTGCCCTCTGAAGAAGCTATCGACTCACCCTCGGACAACTCTTTAGACGAACCCTCTGGTGAATCCTCAGACGAATCCGCTAACAACGACGACACATCATCGCAGAGTACAAACAAACCCAGCCACAAACGAAAGAACTCAAGCCCAGACTCTTCAAACACTGAACTGCCTCAACCAGAGCCGCTCCAATCAGTTCTACTACCAACAAAACGTGCCTACACTGGAGCTCACCCCCAGTGTTACACGTGTACCTATCACCACCAACTTGGAACTGACTGTCGCCATTGCGCACATTGCAACGGTCTTGGTCACCTTACCCGAAACTGCCGCACAAGACCGCAAACTTGAGTACAACAACAACAGCTCCAGCAAAAGTCCTCAACATCAAGTACCCAGCAAGCGTAGAATAATAATGTTGTAATGATACGACTTTCGACGTTAATTTCTAAGTGTTGAACCTATTCTATTACTCGATGTTGCCACTATGCGTAATGTTAACTTTCGCTTTCTCTTTCGCTTTCTCTCTCGTCTTCGCACTTAGTCTAGACTCACACACAAGCTATATACTATATCACGATATAATGTGTTTTACCCTCACTACACTCTTAGAATAAGGTACGATAAACGTGCAAGGAACAACTAATCATGGGTGCACACGGGATTATTTTGGTCAGTGCACGGAGATCGTAGTGAATTCTAATGGTGCCATAACGTTAAAAGCATAGTCGAGCGTGGTATATATGAGCGTCTTGACCATGTCGACAAAGTGTGACATCTATTCACGAGATGCAAGTAGTAGGGGTAACGCAAGGTGTGCTTTACCATACCACCGAAGTTTCGTGAAGAAAATGCCACGTGGAGTTGAATGTTATTAGACCTATATACTACTATGGTTATTTTCGACACGCTAAACTCAATCACAAGGCGTAACAACTAAATCGCATCATCGCGGGACTTGTCGTAAGTCTGCAAACGCAATGCAATCACCTCATCGATAGACTTTGGGAAGTCTACCCCCGTAGGGTTATTGCATCAATGCAAGACTGGTCGTAAGTCTGTATCGCAACTCAATCGTAATTTCGCTGGAATCTAACGCACATCGCTTTAACGCTTAACGCATCTATTAATCGCATCGCTTTGATACTCGCATCGCTTATCGCTTCTAACTCTTATCGCTATCTGTGTTATGTGGCACACATGACCTCAATTCACGAAACGGATCTAGTATGGTCAAAACATGATGGATACGCCGCTGGTACTTCCTATATATAAGTGTTTTAGCCATATTAGCGAACTTTTGTGGAAAGATGCCATGCGGGGCTTCATGTTGGTTAATTTGTGAAACTGTGGAGACTAATCGAATCTCATTACTCGCTTATCGCTATCGCATGTCGCTTCTCGCGTATCGCTTATCGAGTATCGCTTATCGTGTATCGCTTACCGCTTATCGCGTAACGCTTGCTCGCTTATCGCTATCGTGTGTCGTTTCTCGCTTATCGCGTACCGCTTACCGCTTATCGCTTACCGCTCATCGCCTGGTACTCATCGCAATTTGTGTTGTAATGGTAGGCATGACATCGCTTCACGGGACAAAACTAGTATGGTCAAAACATGGTGGATACGCCGCTGGTACTTCCTATATATAAGTGTTTTCACCATGTTAGCAAACTCTCGTGGAAACATGCCATGTGGAATTTAATGTGGAATCTAACCTAATCACGCTATTCGCTTACTGCTTATCGCTCGTCGCCAATCAGACACGCTACTTTGATGTTTCGTGTCATCAAGCTACTCGCACGCGCTGTCATCGCCAAGTTCGCAATCAAACGCGCCGCTTAATCTATTTCGATTCTATCTTCAACTCAGTCTGACATCTTATCGCTTGCACCGAGGGAACGAAATTCTATCTTTGTCATATCGACACACCTGACACTGCTTCACGAAACGGAAGTAATATGGGCAAAACAGGGTGGATACGCCGCTGGTACTTCCTATATATAAGTGTTTTAACCATATTAACAAACTTTCGTGGGAAAGTGCCAAGTGGGGTTCGATGATAATTACCTTTTTGTGCTGTTAAAACTTGTTTATTTTGAAAATAAATGAAAATTTTCCTAAATTTTTAATTAAAACCGTTGGACAAGTGAAATTTCCTCACAACGTGGAGGTAACATCGACTCGGCTTAACTCCATTCCCAAGGGAAGTTTTCATAAGTCCAGTTTTTCCTCAAAACCTTTTTCAATCTTAATACAGAAATCTCTCTTAAGACGTTGGTTCAACATCGAGTTCAGCTTGAACCATGTCATGAGAGAGTCTTCTTAAACCGAGTTTTCCTTCCAAATTCCTTTTTAAATGTCTAAAACAAACTTTTCTTACAACGTTGGTTAACATCGACTCAGTTTGACTTTGTGTTATAAGAAAATTTTCAACTTTTCTTCTTAAAATCTATCCGCTACGGCTTAACAAACTCTTCGTGACTCGAAACGCTTTTTGAAACGCCAATTTGTGGGATACTATTTTCGTCAAACGTCGCTTTTCGCTATCGCAATCGAGCTTTCTCTCCCTTACTCGAGATGCTCACGCTTGTCAACTATCAGTCGATTAACTCGCTGTATCGCTACTTATACGGGTCAACTCTCACAAGCCTTCCTGTTGGATTAATTTCGGGACGACGTTTCCTAAAGCAGGGGAGACTGTAACAACCCGCACGCTCGTGCATTGTTACTCTCACTATACTCATTACGCCTAGCACCAGAGATTAGGGATCATAACGTAACTATATCGCATACAATGCTATTTTCGCATATTACATCGCATGTTACATCACAACGCAAACCTTAACGCTAACGATGACATTACGCGTGAGTACTACCCCATCAGTCATCGTGACGATGATGGCAATACGAGCGAGTAGTACCCCGTCGATCGTCGTGGCAGAATGCAATGCAAACTTGAAAATGTGAATACGTACATACGACCTTTGATGATTAATTATAATAAATATACATGTATATGTGTGAACAAACTATCACAACGCGCAATGCTCAAAATGAAAAGTCAGAAAACCAACTCGCCAAAGCCACTCGATCGAATGACCATTCGATCAAATGGCCATCCGAACGGATTGCCATCCGATCTGATGGTCATCCGATCGAAGTGCCATCCGATCCATTGCACCCCATTTCCTTCTCTCCTCTTCACCTATAAATAGCACTTGTCACATCAGTTCTTCACTGATGTGACAGACCTCGCTCGACCAGCACGTTCCAGCCCCCCTTTTCTCTCGATTTCTCGCGATTCTTGTAAGTTTTCAACTCAAATATTGTACATCCATCATCTACACACACTTCTTCATCTTTTTCACCAACAAATCTTCACTTTTCACCACGAAATCGGTGGATTTGGGCTGTTCTAGGATGATGTCATCATGGGTTCTCATGAACCTCAAAGTGTGACCTCATTCCACCAAGAACAACCCAGATCCAAAGGATTTCTATAAGATTTAAACACTGATTTCATCAAAATCTACGCGTTTCCAATTAGATTCAAACTTTTCTCAACTTTTCACATAAAACCGATAGAATCTGAGCTCCTTTAGGCCTTCTACTCATATTCTCTAGTGCAGTGCCGGTTTGAGAACTGATTCATATCGACGAGATAACCGATTCACGGGTTGAACATGAATTACCATCACAAATAGTGGACTGATCGGACTGGGGTGATTCCCACTTCGGTCGGATAACTTAGGCTTGATAGGGTTTCCGTTGTTCAGGACGTTGTTATACCGTCTCGATCAAAACTGGAAAACTTTTTAAACTTAACAAAACATTTCAAGTTTCAAAACGATCAGATCGTTGGACGGGTTACCGTCCGATCGGATTGCCATCCGATCGAACGACAATCCGATCGGATTGCACTTGGTCTTCAACACTTAGACTTTTTCAACATTTTCAATACATGTTCAAATCCATCGAACGGCCATTCGATCGGATTGCCATCCGATCGAATGACCATCCTGTTGTGAACTTGTTCTCTGAGAAATGTCTCGCTGGACGGATCGCTATCCGATCGAACGACTGTTCGATCGAACGACCTGAAAGGTAGAGATACTTCTCTGATTTTAAAATGCTACAACGAAAACTTCAAAGCCATCATACACCAACACATTCATCCCAAACGAATGTCAATCCGACCGAATGGCCATCCGATCGGATGACCATCAGAATGGATTCACATCCGATCGGATGACCATTCGTCACTTAAGTCACTCGTCACTGTTTAACGCACAGTTCATCGCTCATGCTATCGCTCCATGATCAGCCTGAATCAGACGCACTCTCAATCAACCCAACCAAGTTGTGTTTACTTGCTGAACACCTACTGTGAGTATACTTGAACCCTTTTTGCTTATCGCACTTTTGGGTGTAACGTACGTTTCTATCGAATCAATCACATCTAATGCTTAAACTATTTATCACTTGCGAATGACCAACGTGCATAGTTATACGTGAATGCTAGTTACATATGTGCTAGGACTTATACTCGCGACGTCACACCATGACTAGTATAGTACTATTGCGCCCGACGGGGTCTAGTTAGCCATCGCGAATCGAGCATCGAGGACTTAGCTGGTAGTATCGGTTTTGTGAGTATATATGTCGTGTATTCCGTTTATGTATGTAGGAATTCACAGAACTTTTAATCTATTACGCTATTACATATCAAACCTGTATACTCGCCAATACTTTTGTATTGACATTATTTTAACGTATGTTGCAGGTTTAATCGCAGGCTATCTCAATCAAGCTAGGAAGTCTAGAAACTCAACTAAAATCTAGGTTGTCGGATTTGTATTGTTCGAGAGAATAAGAAATCTGTGACGACTTATGTGATTATAATTGTTTATTAGTATGGGATAATGAACGCATTAATTATCGTCGCAAAATAGTTGTTTTGGATTTTCCTGAGCAATCTGATTCGCCTAGTGCCGCGCCCCGATGATTCCGCCATCGGTTGGGGTGTGACAGAGATACATTGGGCCATTTGAAATTCTAGAAAAGATCGGTACCGTCGCGTACAAGTTAAAACTGCCAGAAGAACTCAGCAACGTACACAACACATTTCATGTGTCGAATCTCAAGAAAAGTCCGACCGTCGAGACAGTTATCATCCCAGCGGATGAAATTCATGTAGACGACACGCTCCAGTTTACCGAAGAACCCGTTGAGGTTACGGACTGGAAAGTCCACAAGACAAGGAGAAGTCGTATCAAACTAGTCAAGGTCCGCTATAACTCACGTCACGGACCCGAGTATACCTGGGAACGTGAAGATCAGATCAAGACTAAGTATCCCCACCTGTTTGAGAAGACTCCTGCAAAGGATGGCTCAACTTGAATTTCGGAACGCAATTCTTTTTAACAGGGGGAGAACGTGACAACTGGCAAATAATCGGTAATTCCGTACAAACTAATCACTATTTTTATTTCATAATCTCATGCATTTAGCGTAAATTAATTACGTAACTGTGTCATAAATCAAATAACAGTGTTAGGACAAGAAAACAATGCTAAAACATATGCTGGTTTTCGTCATATTTCGAAACCAGTCAAACAATGTCCTAAAAGTGTTGGTAGAAAGTGCTGCGCGCACTATTCACGGTTGCACAATTTACGCCAGCTGAACCGTGAAAACAGAACGAAACCAAGAAAAACAACACACAGATAACATAATCGAGTCCATTTTTACAAGAAAACACTAATACGAAAACATATCGTGCAAAGATACAAGACTTACCGGTACGACGCCCGAATTACAAAAATGCTCGTTTCGGCTAAAATATAACATTTTTAACGCGTCCGAATCCGTAATATAGCGTTTCCGTGACTCCGAAACTATGGCCATTGATGACAAATACACTAAAACACTTTGGAAAAATCATTGTAGTGTTCAAAACCATAAGCTTTCGATATTACATCGCTATGTGGTAAACTAGTTCGTTATCGATCCGGCGAACTAGTGAGCGGTATTTTCGCCACTATAACAACCAAACGAAGACCCTAGCGAGCTAGTTAAGTCTAATTTGGAACTCGAAATAACTTCATACATCACTCGGATGTGAGATAACAACTTGCGGAAATGTTCGTCGGTACGACATAAAAGTGCCGTAAACCAACCAACGACCAAACGGAAGATATCTAAAGTGCCGAAATACCATTTTTACTAGTTTAGTGAACTAGTTAATCATAATTATCGTCCTAGTTTATTAATTACCCTCTAATGGTGTACTTAAACCCCTAATCACTATAATTAATATAATGACCAAAATATCTTGAATTTTAACAAGTTTTACCTACTTTTATTATAAAATATTTTCATTTTACCCCCCCCCTTTACCTACGGTTTTGGTGGTCCCCCCATGGCCACACCAAGTTGATTCAAAATAGATAAGATAGCATGGTTTGTAGATCTTTTTGTTGAAAAACTTGGTACTTGAAGATTTCACTCCATATCACATCATTTCCATAAAGTTTCTTCATTAAAAACAAATCAAGCACAAGCCCTTCCTTTCACTCCAATTTTCGGCAGCCACTTTATCACCCTAAACCCACCATAAAAATTCCATAAACACTCCATTTTTCTCATAATCTAGTCATTTCAAGAACATCTCTACATGGAGTAAACATGGAGCATCATTAGGAGCACTTTAGGAGCTTAATCTTCTTCTTATTTTCTTATTTTGGCTTGTGCAAAGTTGTAAGTCTCCTAAGCATCATATTTATGCTTCTTACTACTTGTTAATCTCAAAAGTACAAGTTGATGATCTTGAATTTAAGGTTAAACATAAACAAAAACCCTATCTCAAAGCTAATAAACACTAAATCTAACTATATTATGTGTTGATATGTGTAGATTAGTGTAGTTAGTTTGTATGATCATGTTGTTTATGTTGACTTTGTTAATATTAGTGATTTAAAGTTTATGTACATGATGATCTTGTGAGTATATTCTTGTAGTATTCAAGATTAGTGTTCATCTTACCAAGATGAACATAAAAAGATGATTTAAACATGGTTATGTTTAAATCATGAAAGATCATCATACTCGCTTTCATGAACTAAACATGTAATTTTTAGATTACATAAAGAAACAAGTGTTCAAATGGATTTAAAACCTAGTTTTGAAAGTTTAGTAAACTTGGTTCTTACAAGTTAAGTTAAATAACTTGTGTATTATAAATTGTCACCATAAAAGTCTCATTTTTCTGTATGAAAAATATATATATATATATGTAAGTTCATGAAAGGTGGAGTTATGTTGTTAAGAATACATATTTGGAAGAAAATTGGAGGATAATGGTGATTTGGAAATTGATTATTGATTTAAACGCGTTTTTATAACGTGGTAAACGTCATAGTTTTAGGGGAAACTATGGCGAATTTTTCTAAAAACATAATCGCGATTAAAGAAGGGATTAAAGGGTGATTAACAATGTTAAACACGATTAGTGGTCTTAAACGTCATTATGGAAACTTTGATGAGAATATTTAAGTCTTAAATATTCAAGAAGTCTTATGAACTTAAACATGAGTTTTCACAAAATAAAAGGGTGAAAGATAATACCAATGTATATGTATAATTTTTGGTGAAAAATTATATATTTTGGAAACTTGTCGAGTATGTGTATCATGTGCAATGTGTATGTATTTAGATACCTTAGGGGTGATCAAAATAATACACTCATAAATGCAAGAAATGCTTGTATGTAACAAGTATAAAAAGACACCAAAAATACATATACATGTTTCCTACATGTTCCAATGAAATGCTATTAAACGGAAGAATAAACAAAATGGTCGAAACAGTAATACATAACACACGACGATGACAATTGGGCGTATCGACATCGCGAGGAAAATTACTGCGATGTCGAGTCTAAAAATAACACATTTTTAGACACTTAACGAACACAAATCTATGAGGCCGATAACAAGAATCCGGAAAGTCAAAAACTATAAAAATTACCAAGTATTTTCATATGAAAAATGAACATTTTAAAAGTTTACATACTTGGTAAATTTTTGAGTAAAATGCAAGATTATTTCTAATGGGCTCACAAAAATTAGATTTGGGCTAGGCCCAAATTACTAAAATACATGGGTTAGGCCGAATAACATAAAGACATGGGCCAAGGCCCAATAACAGTAAAACATGGGTTAGGCCCAATAACATAAAAGACATGGGCTCGGCCCAATAACATTAAAATATGGGTTAGGCCCAATAACATAAAAGACATGGGCTCGGCCCAGTAACATTAAAACATGGGTTAGGCCCAATAATATAAAAGACATGGGCTCGGCCCAATAATATTAAAACATGGGTTAGGCCCAATAACATAGATGACATGGGCTCGGTCCAATGACATGGGCTCGGCCTAATGACATGAGCAAAGGCTCAATGACATGCGTGCGCGACACGAGGACATGTGAAGGACGAAGTCCGTTCACACATAATTCAAAACACATAGAATACATGTATACACTTATGAATTCATTATATATAACAATCGAACGAGCAAACTACCAACGCTCTAAAAATACAAAGTTGTTCCAAAGATGCCAAGCGATAACATAATAAAGAATTCAAAATGAACAACTTGTACGAGGTTCGATAAGACCTAGTGTCTGATCAAGTTAGTGCACATGTAGGTTATTCACGCGTACGGACGCTCACCTACGGTATTACATAATACGGAACGCAAATTTGTGAGTTCATGTCCCTCCTTTCAATGATTTCAATGTTATGTTTTAAAACAGTCGAGGGGAAATACATATTAAAACTATGGGTATGTTAGCTATGGGTTTAGATGATAATATGATCAATGTACATAAGTAGGATGATGACATAGTAACCATTAATCACTTAGTGACCAAGGTACAAAAGGTGTAGATCTATAGAGCTTGAGACACGCTCCACTCCTGGTTGGTGCCATATGAGTGCTTTTGTGATCCCAAAAATGTCAAAGTTGTCTCGGTTTGGTTACGTACTTATGGTACATAATGTCAGGGGGCTCGCTACCCACGGATAGATCCTTAAACTCCATAAATGCTAATAACATACCATGATTTCATTACAAGAATGCAAATATTTCATATGATAACAATAACTGCATGAACTCGCTCAACTTTTGTTGATTTTTTTTAAACTACGGGAAACGGGAAAGTCAATGACAACGATAGCCACTTTTGGAGGGTTTGTCTTTTATATCCCAACTTCGTATGGGTATATAGGAGACAAAACCTCACTATTTCTTATGTCAAAAACTATCTTTTGCGATGTGTAATATAACTTAAACTATGTCATGTTAACATTGTGAACGTTGGTGAACTTGAAACTATGTTGGAAAACTTGTAATCTTTTGTTAAAATCATTATATTTTTGGCATCGTTGTGGTTTATGTGTTTACTCGTTTGGATGCAATGATTACCTTTCTTACGTCACACACAATACGCTTCTGCTACTAGCAGGGTGTGACAACTTCCCTCTCTAAAACTGTGAATTCCTCTTCAAAACCACCACTACCACCACCATGCCACCACAAAACCACCGGTCACCACCACCATACCACACCACATCTATCAAACACCACCAATCAACCACTGTAACAACCACAATCACGACGCCACCGATACCCATACCACCATTACCTCACCGCCATTACCCCACCACTTAAGAACCCTAATCTGCAAACCCTAAACCACCACCGTTGTACCACCTCCTCCCTTCAAGTTTTCCACCATCATTTCCGGTGCTCATTAGCTTCCATAAGCGAACGTCATCCTCCAGCGACCTATTGAGCTTTGCAACAGCCGCAACACATGGTGGTTCTAGCGAAGGAAGCCAAGCTATGGGGAGGACGGTTCGAGGAAGGAGTTACAGACACTGTTGAGAGGTTTATGGAGTCAAGCTTTGCAACAGCCACAGCACATGGTGGTTCCACCATCTGAACCACCACCATCTCTACACCCATAAACTACCACCATCATCATCTTTCTCTACCTTCAACACACCGTCAACATAAACCATCATCAAAACCCAACCAATAAAACCCTAAATAAGTTCTAAATCCATAAATTCAACTCAAAACTTGAAACCCTAAGAGGCGATATGACCTTAATCGACTGAATTGACCATTGTTAACATTAGCAACCCATCGTCACCATCATGTTCGCGTTTCTCTCTTCTGGACCATTTCTGCATCTCTTTCTCTCTCTATCGGATCTCTCTCTCTTTCTAGTCGTT
The DNA here is from genome assembly GCA_030545235.1 of Helianthus tuberosus. Taxonomy (NCBI): domain Eukaryota; kingdom Viridiplantae; phylum Streptophyta; class Magnoliopsida; order Asterales; family Asteraceae; genus Helianthus; species Helianthus tuberosus. Next base: position 60,916 of record JARYGA010058888.1, on the reverse strand, counting down.
TCTCTCTCTAAATGTGGTGGATGAGGGATTTGGGATGGAGGAGGGAGTTCAGGTGGCGAAGATGTTGATGTTGGTGGAGTTGCAGGTGGTGGCGACTGGTGGTAAGCGGTGGAGGCAGGTGGTGGTGAGTGTGTGTGTGAGAGAGAGAGAAAGACATACAAGGGCTTAAAAGGGTGAATAAGAAGGTTGGTGGGTCCCACCTTTAATTTTAATATATCTATTTTAGTGTTTTAATTTAATACTAAGGGCATGTTGGTCATTTTACATGGAGTTAACGGAGAAAACTAACGAACATCCACTCTAGGGACTATCCGAGTAACAAACTGTGAAACCACAAGGAGCACCAGTGTAATTTCCAAAAGTTGGGGACTATAGGTGTTATTTATAAAACCACAAGGACTATTCGGGCATTTTACTCTTTTCTTTTTCAAAAAAATTGTTTGTTTTTTAATTTTTATTTAAAAGACATATTTTTTAAAAGTTTTAAGATATTGTTTTTAATGACACTTTCTCAAATAGTATTTTGATTATGTTTTTTATTGAACATCTTTACAAATTAATAATAACGTTTTTCTTATAATAAATAATAATAGTAAAAGTATTGTAGTTTCTTTTTGAGAAAGTCTATATTATAGCTCATTTGGTTAACCAGCAGGTTGTTGATGAGCTTACTGCTCTTGAACTTGTGACAATTCTTTTAGAAAATCCAAGTGATGATGGAGTTGAGGTTGCTGTTGGGTTCGTTACCGAATGTGGATCAATACTCCATGATTTATCTCCTAACGGCTTCAATGGTCAGTTGTTTTACCCTGACAGGGCCGTCTCCGAAAATCACAAAAAAAAATTTGGCCCTGTTCGAGAAAAAAAATTTGGGCCCTATTCGTAAATCTTCATATAATATAAACTCATCAATCATTCAATCAAATAACCCATAATACTACGACAATTGTTATCAAATAGATAAAACAAATTAACAAAAATAGTGTAACAAAAATATCAAGTTATAGAACGTACTTGCTAAGCGAAAAGTGTGGTTCTTCTAGCGTTTTTTGAAGAGAAGCTCTCGATCAACTCCTTGTAATCCATAGTATCTAGTATTTCACTTTCAATAGAAATTGTCGCCAACCTGTTTAGCCTTTCTTGTGACATTGTAGAACGTAAATAGGTCTTCAACAACTTCAACTTTGAGAAACTTCTTTCTGCCGATGCCACGGTTACCGGAATTGTCAACAACACTTTATATGCATTAACATTCACAAAACCTTCATTCAAAATTTCAATCACATTCACAAAACATCATTTAACAAAGATTATACATTCATTCAATATTAACAAATAACATTCATGATTTCATTCAATATTTCAATCAAATAACAAATAACATTCATGATTTCATTCAATATTTCAATCAAAAAACATTCATATGAAATCGAATCGACTGATATTATGAAATCAAAAAGAAAAATACATTCATTGATTCAATCAAAAAACGAAATCAAAAAGACAAAATCACAAAAAACATATGAATTTTCGACTGATATTAACATACCTCAGACTGATGATAATTGCGATTTGCTACTGATATACTCCGATAATCCGATTGACCGATTCGATTCCGAAATCCTTGTCTCCTGACTCCTATGCGTGCAATACGATTGAACGGATTAAAGTCGACCTTTTGTCTTCTCTGCGGCTCTGCCTCTGCGTGATCAGCATTCAGCGAATCAGCGTCTTTTGGTTTCCTCCCACTTTCCCTCGTCCGTGCGTGAATTTTTTCAATGATCTGGGATCTGGGGCCTTATTGTTTGGATTTGGGCCTATTTCAATAATTCAATTCATTAAAACCTGGGCCTATATAATAACATACAAAATTTTCGTTTTTTTTTGGGCCCCATGCTGGTTTGGGCCCTGTGCACAGGCCCACTCTGCACATGGGCTTAGCAGGCCCTGTACCCTGACCTCATTCTTCATGATCCAGACTTGTATGCATTGTTGGATTTAGTTATATTTACGCTGGTTGTGTCTATTGGACAAACCTGTAAACACTACCTGTGATTGGCCAAAAGAAATGAAGAAAGGCGTGGAAAAAAGAACGCTTTGGGCAAATTTTTTGTAAAAAACGCCAGGGGGTGGCCATGGGGCGTGGGGGGGCGTTTTCTTGGGAAAAAAAACGCCCAAAAACACTCCACTACGGGTGGTCTTATATCGGTTAAGTAAATTATGAAACATTTTCTTTTTTCTTTAAAGTTTGGGCCTCGAACCCTAAATTTCCAACTGACTTGGCAAATTTTGATACGGCCCGAACCAAATGGGTGGTCACGCTCCTTCATAAAAAAAAAAAAAAGTTAAAACCAGTTGGCAAGACAAGTTAAAACCTTATTAACGGTGAGGTCGAATTCCATGAGGCATATATAGATCGGCGTTCGTAAAGGCAGCAGTCTGATGGAAATTTGAAATCTTTTTCTTTTCTAGGGATGTCGGAAAAGGCTATGCTGACGGAGGAGGAACCACTTAATAAGGTTTTTGATTGTTTCTTTCTTTCTTTTTTGTATTTTTAACTGGAATTAGATCTTAAAACAATATTTGGAAGTTGTTAATCAACCCCTCCCTTGGAGGAGTTATTATCAACTAAAGGTTATTAGGGTTCATTTGTGAGACTTGTTCGTTTAATAATCGAGAGAGATATATAGTAAACTAGGTTTTGTTTAAATAGGACAGCCAGCCAGCTTGTTGTTGATTTATGGTTCAATTCCTTCCTTCCGTTTTCAGAATGGTCCAGACAACAACAACAACAACAACAACAACCGTGGAAAGCTTCGTTTTATTACTTCCTCTGGAGTTGTAATTGTTCCTGATGCAAAACCCTTCATAAGTACCTACTACTCACTCTTTTTGTGTTTTGTTTTAAAGGAACGAATAAACCTCATTTATTATCCAATATCTCTTTTTGGCTGGTAGGCGACAAGTCTCGTCGTGCACTTGCATCACTCCAGGCTTATCTAGACGCCGGCGGGTAAGCCTAATTGTTGTTGTATATGTGGACATTATTATCATTGTTTGTGTCCCAACCCTCTAACTTTGATCTTGCTTTTCAAGTCACCACGCCCCGGTGCTTCCTGCAGCAACTGATGTCACTAGCCCACATCTACATACTGTGAGTTGATAACTTTTTTTTTTTTAAGTTTGAAGACAATGTGACAATGCTTATACATCATTATTTCTTATATTTATCTTCAACTGCCGAAAATTTTTAAAAGTGATTTTTTGCCTTTCAAACAACTTCGCTGATATGGCCTCGCATGTTAATCAACTGTTGGTTTTTTTTTTGCCTTCAACCAACTTGAAAGGTGAGTTTTACCTAAAAAAAACATATCAAAACGAAGATTCTGTTGGGTTTCAAAGCTTCAACACAAATAATACACAAAGATAAACTCACGAATAAGAAACTTATTTTACTGCTTCAAAACCCACTTACGTTCATTCAACAAATAACTTACATTAAATAGGAAAATAAAACTACTTGCTCCTAAAGAAAAGGTAACTAAATCACCCACTAACCCATACTATCTTGACTAAATAAACTAACATGTGACTCATTAAAAAATATGAAAACGTGCGACTAATATAATAGTTCTGCTGACCCGTATCCGACCCGTAAACAAAACCTGTAACATCAAGATTACCCAACAGATTCTGGAGGTGGTTTTGTATGATACCTATACCAAACGCTAACATTATTCATGTACTTTTGAATTCAGTATTTTGAACCATCGCAGTTTATTCACTTTATCCGGTACCTTTGTTTTGGAAACTTATGTATCCAACTTATTTTCTAAGTTCTAACTTACACACTTCATTTTGAGAACATGTCATCATCACATTTGATCATAATGTAGATTTTCTTAAATCAAATTTGAATATTTGATAACATATATATCAGGGTAAAAAGGAACATCTGAGGAATCACCGTACCAAAAAGACTGGTTAGTAGTTCCATCCCAGAACACAAATGACTCTGATTCCTTTTATTCGTTCATTAGAAAAAAAAATTAAGTTGAGTTTCTTTTTTATTATGCATTAGGAACTGAAGGAGCTTCTTGATGTAGTTCCAGACGTGGGATCGACGCCATGGATGAATAAGTCTGTCATATGAAAGAAATTGGTATAGAACTGGCGAACAAGAAACTTGAATCAAAGCACGTTCTATGTTTTATTAAGTCTCAATTTTTTATACATCTGGTTACATAAATTCCTTTTTATATAAACCTAAACAAAGAAACCTATTTTGACTCAAATTAGGATTAAAAACTTTCTCAAAAAAACCCCTAAGTTTGTGACTTGGTCACTTTTTACCCGAGCTTTGTAAGTCGGTCACTTTTTACCCGAACTTACACAAGATTAGACTAACAATCACCCCCCTAATCTTGTGACACCAATGAGTCCTCTCATCTCGATGAACTTCAACCGTGCCAAGGCTTTAGTGAGGATGTCGGCCCGTTGTAAATCCCCGCTCACGTGTTCCACTTTAATTTGCTCCCGTTCAACACATTCCCGTATAAAGTGGTAACGCGTATGTATATGCTTATTCCTTCCGTGAAATACCGGATTTTTCATCAAAGCAATAGCCGATAAATTATCCACCCTTAGTGTCACCACCTTCTCCGTTTCACCGGTTATCTCCGATAGCAATCCTCGAAGCCACAACGCTTGACACGCGGCTGAGGTAGCTGCCATGAACTCCGCCTCGCAAGATGATAATGCAACAGTGCTTTGTTTTTGAGAACTCCACGTTATAGGTGCATCACCATAATAAAAGACTATTTCTGTTGTGCTTAGCCCATCGTCGGCATCCACCGAGTGACTACTATTACTAAACCCATGTCACGTCTTGGTTCCACCTTTTAGATAGAAAATACCGAGGTCGATACTCCCCTTCAAGTACCTCAAGATTTGCTTCACGGCTTGAGCATGAGTCTGTGTTGGCTCTTGCATAAAACGACTAACATAACCAACCAAATAACACAAGTCCGGTCGTGTGTGGGTTAAGTAGCGTAGGCATCCAACAACCTTCTGATACTCGGTTGGATCAGTCTTCTTGGCTTCATCCTTTTTCGTCATCTTTAATCCAGGATCAAGTGGGAACTGAGTCGAGTTACTTTCCCATAAACCAAACTGTTTTAGAACTTTAGTTGCATACCCGGATTGCTTGATGTTGATTCCCCGAACACCTTGATTAACTTCGATCCCGAGATAATAATGGAGTAAACCAAGATCACTCATTTCAAAGCGAGCTTCCATTTGTTTCTTGAAATCAACTATGTCTTGATTTGTTGCTCCGATCACAATTAAGTCATCAACATAGGTACCAACTAACAACAAACGTTGGTTCCTTTCCCGTCTATAAATTGCCTGCTCGTGTTTGCACCTAGTAAAACCGAGTTCCTTTAACGCCGAGTCGAGTCGTGTATTCCATGCTCTCGGTGCTTGACGAAGCCCATACAAAGCCTTTATCAACTTATAAACTTGGCGTTCTTGACCCCGTTTCACATAGCCCTCTGGTTGATGAACATAAACATCCTCCTTTAGCTCACCGTGAAGGAAGGCCGACTTAACATCTAAGTGGTGTACTTCCCAACCCCGGTTAGCCGCCAAAGCAAGCATAAGCCTTACGGTTTCAATACGTGCGACCGGTGCAAAAACCTCCTCGTAATCAATCCCAAACCTTTGGACATATCCCTTAGCCACAAGTCGTGCCTTATACTTTATTAACGCCCCTTTTGCATCCTTTTTTACTTTGTACACCCACTTCACCCCGATGGGTTTTACATTTGGTGGAGGGTTAACCAACTTCCAAGTTTTATTTTTTTCAATTGAAGCTATCTCGCAATCCATCGCCTTTTTCCAATGATCTTCATTTATTGCCACCTGAAAGTTCATTGGTTCGTCATCAATTGAAAGTAACAAATTTCCTTCTTCCAAACTTGAACTTTGACTTGAAGAACCTGGTAACCCTTCTACGATAAAATCATCGAACCTTTTAGGCACTACGGTCTGTCTCATCGACCTTCGCAACTCATTTGAACCATCTGCTGCGTTTGGAACATGTTCTGGGCTGTTCTGGACCTGATACGAACTTTCTGAACCTGTCGATGTGCTGGAAACTTGATTTGTCACATACTGGTCGCTAAAAGACTGTTCTGTCGCAAACTGATCACTAAAAGACTGATCTGTCGCTGACTTGTCAGATTGTGTCGCTAATTGATCAGACTGGTCGCTAAGTTCTGTTGCTGACTGATCTGTTTGGTCGCTATTTTCAGCATGAATAATAAATTCTTTCCATCCCAGTTCACTTGTATCAAAGCCCTTTAAATACTTTTCCCACTTGTAACTTTTCGTTTCATCAAACTTTATATCTTCACTTCTAGCTACATGTACTCGTCCTTTAATCGGGTCGAACATACGGTACTTCTTCCCCGGTTGAGAACCCAAATGCACCATTAACACACCTCTATCATCCAACTTTTTCAGCCCGGTAGTTAAGTCTTTCACGAAACCCAAACAACCAAATACCTTTAAGTAGGAGAGGTCTGGTTTTCTACCCTTCAACTTTTCATACAGAGTAATCGAGTTTTCTAAAGCCTTCGTCGGTGATCGGTTCAAAAGATAAATCGAGTGATGTACCGCCTCACCCCAAAAAAATTTGTGGCAGCCCCTTCGCCTTCAACATACTTCGTGTAGTGCCCAAAATCATCCGATTTCTCCTTTCGACCACCCCGTTTTGTTGCGGGGTGTAAGGAGTAGTAAACTGACGCGTAATTCCTTTATGTTTGCAAAAATCACCCAAGACATGTGACGTAAACTCACCCCCGTTGTCGGTTCGTAATGCTTTAACTTTCTTGCTAAAATCGTTCTCAATCCTTGTAATCAACTCGATTAGAACACCCGGCACTTGACCCTTTGTTTTTATCAATGTTACCCACATGTAGCGACTAAAATCATCGACTACAAGGAGTATGTATTGATTTCCCGCATTCGTCTTCGGTGTGATTGGACCACAAACATCCGCGTATAATAGTTGCAACGAGTCGGTCGCACGGTAAAGACTCTTCTTTTGGAAGGCGGCTCGTGTTTGCTTCCCCATTATGCAAGAATCACATATTTGCATGGGATGTGATATTGTTGGCAACCCGATTGCATGCTTGGATAAAGATTTGAGTGCTTCAAAGTTAAGGTGCCCAAGACGAGCATGCCAAATCCAAGCCTCGTCGTCTAGCTTAACCTGTAAACACACTGGGGACCCAACTTTTAAGTTAATTTTATAAATACAATTCGGTGAACGAGGTACCTTCATCAACAATGTTCCATCCTCTTCGAACATCCAAAGTACGCCATGTAGAATCGTGATTTTGTACCCAATCTCGTCAAGTTGACCGATGCTTATTATATTATTTTTTAGTGATGGAATATAATAAACATCGTGCAACGCCCTTTGTTCCCTAGATTTTCCTTCCAAGATGATCATTCCTCGGCCTTTGATTTCAACGCACGATCCATGCCCAAACTTTACTTTGCCAACCGTGTGACGGTCGAGGTTAGTAAACCACTCGAGGTTACCCGACATATGATTAATGGCCCCGTTATCCAAGAACCATGTATCATCTTCATGTGGAATTGATGTAAACTTCCTTGGATCGTCCCGTTCTTCATTCAATAACACGACTTCCTTCTCGTGACTTGCCATGTAGAGTACAGGACCATCTTGTTGTACAAGGTTGCTTTCTTCGGTTTTCTTACGTGTGGGACAATCTGAAGAGAAGTGACCTAAACCGTCACAACGAAAACACTTCATTTTAGAACGGTCTTTTTGTTGTTTTTGTTCCGGTTCCTTGCCCTCCCCCCCCCCCCAGATTTACCACGCCCCCGACCTCGACCACCTTGACTAATTTCGGTTCCCGTTTTACCCCTCCCATAACCCTTTTCTTTTTTTTTTCTTTGCCTCCCACTCTTCATAAGTAAGAAGTAATTGATCACCTTTAGTTGGTTGATCATTTTCTTCAAGTTTAACCTGTTCCTCGTAGGCTATAAGACGACCCACGACATCATCGAATCCAACTGTCTTAAGGTTAAGAGATTGCTCGAGAGAAGCAACCATATGAATAAACCTTTTTGGTAAGCCATGTAGAAACCTTTTAACCAGTTTCTCTTCTTCAATCACCGTTCCAAGAGAAGCAGATCTCGAAGCCATCCCTGAAATCTTTCCTGCGAAGTCAGCAACGGTGCTAGGTTCCTTCATCTTTAAGGCTTCAAACTCAGACATCAAGGTTTGAATTCTCGCTTCTTTTACTCGATCAGCTCCTTGATTGCGGGACTTAACGGTTTCCCACATCTCTTTTGCTGAATCACTGTTACCGATTTGCAAAGTTAGCTCTTTGGGTAACACAATAGTAAGGCAGTTGCAATTGAGTCCTTGTTCTCATCTACCGTCTTTCCTGGATCAATAACCTCCCAAACCTTATAAACCTTGAAGATAGACTTCATCTTCATAGCCCAAACAACGTAATTCGTACTCGTAAGCATTGGACATGGAAGACTAGGCAGATGTTCCTTAGCAGGAGGAACCCGATTCATGTTATCACCCATCCTTCGGTTTCGCCTGTTGTAAGTAAGAGGGGTACTCGGACTTGAAGCAATTTTATAAACCCAAAAATAAAAAGTCTTCAAACAAAGAATAGTCTCCTGTTTACTTTGTTAGTTTTGAAACATAACTAAAAAAAAACAAAACCTATTCTCTGTGTTTTTTTCTTTAATCACAGCAGCACAACACTCCTTACGTTCCTCTTTTCTTCTTCACGAGAGTTCCAGCCACCTGTGATTCTGATCACAACAGTCTTGTTCAATACCAACACCCTTTGATTGCTGGTACTTCCTTGAACCCGCCTGATCGCTGGTGCCTTCTAGAACCTGTCGCAAGTAATCGATCGTTAGTCCTTTGCGAATCGATTTCTTGTCGGATTCTCTTCACTGATGATCTTGATCACTGCCTTCTTGATCGATCTCCCTTGAGCTCTGATACGAATTGAAAGAAATTGGTATAGAACTGGCGAACAAGAAACTTGAATCAAAGCACGTTCTCTGTTTTATTAAGTCTCAAATTTTTATACATCTGGTTACATGAATTCCTTTTTATATAAACCTAAACAAAGAAACCTATTTTGACTCAAATTAGGATTAAAAACTTTCTCAAAAAAACCCCTAAGTTTGTGACTCGGTCACTTTTTACCCTAGCTTTGTAAGTCGGTCACTTTTTACCCGAACTTACACAAGATTAGACTAACATCATATGTTTTTTTTTTGTTTTAGGTTTAAACGATGTTCAAACATGCGACTCTAAATCCAGTTATTTATTTGTTATCAACTTATGCTAAGACTGTTCGATTAGCAGAATTTGAAATTGCTCTTAGGATGACGATGTCTCTTGATCAAGTAACCAACCGGCTAAACTGGGTAGTTATACAATACAAGTCCAAAGGTTTCTTTTTTCACATGTGGGTCCAAAAAGGTTTCACCGTTGCCATATTAGTCCATTAGGTTAACTTTATCCATTTTTCCTGTTAACAAGAAGGGCAATTTGATCATTTATATGTAATTTTGTTAACTAGAAGGGCAATTTGGTCATATAAAATGACCGAATTACCCTTCGCGTTAACAGAAAAAATGGATGAAGTTAACCTTTTTGGACCCACAGACGAAAAATGAAACCTTTGGACTAAACTTACAAAATGGTCCAAACCACAGGGACTAAAATGGAATTTAACTCAACTAAAAACTATACAGTCGATAAAACAACACAATGAATATTTCTGAATAAGTATTTGGTGGCAAAAATGTAGACGCTTGAGCAAAAGAAATCAAGAATGAAAAGCTATTTAGGGGAAGGGGTAGCCTCCGCTACCGCTTGACGCTCCGGCGGTAGTGTAAATTTTGGAAAAATTTGACGTTTTTTTGACTTTTTTTTCCGATTTCGTTACCACTTTTTTGTAGAACGTTACCGCTATGAAGATTTTCTAAATCTGCCACTGCACGTAACCCCTTGTCTTTCAGCTGTCAATGCCGCCACATGATCCATGATTAACAGTCCGCCGTTTTTAACGTTATTTTCATGAAATTAGCAAAATAACGTTAAAATTAGTGCAATTTTACTTTTGCCCCCCAAAGGACACACACATATATACTTAAGATCGTTCAATATTCATTATTCATAGGTCATTTTGTGTCCTTTATGCAACAACTTTTTGATACATTAGTAGTGGGAATGCCCGCGCGTTGCCGCGGGTGGTTATGTTTTTTTTGGCGCAAATAGTGTAAATGGTAATATTAACCAGCTCTGCAATGACCACCTCTCTGAGATTGCATATTGGTATTAATGTTGTTTAAGTTTCTACATCAATTCTTTCTAACATGTCTCGCCGACCGCCATAGCCTCTTTCATTTATATATACGATTAAGTTTGTTTATTTTGTTCGCATACTAAGTTTTAAATTAAACGACAAGTATATGTAACATGATTTTCTAAATCCTTGAAATACGCTTACTCTTTTTATTTCTTTTAACCATGTCTCAAATGAAAAGTTAACAAAAATCTCAAATTATACAAAACGCAAAATCTCAAATAGAAGAGTACCAAACTACCAACATACAAGTAAAATAACGGATAGAAAGTTATTCGAGTGAGCTACCTTAACCTCGAATTTGGTCAAATGTTTATAAGAGCTAACTGGCTCAAGCTGAATTAGGAGCAAGTTTTTACCGAGTGAGTTGCGAGCCACAAGTTAATCGAAGTTGAACAACCACCTAAAGTGTATTTTCACTGCAAAACACTTCTCAAATCCACATTAAAAAAAAAAAAAAAAAAAAAAAAAAACCGTCACTATTGTAATACTGTAATAATACTATTTTGATACCATATTAAACACATCAACTATTTATTTAGAAGAAAAAAACACAGTTTGTAACCAAATCCAACCCATACACAATCTGCCTAAGCTGCCCATGTGAATCAAATTATCGCCAATTGCCATTGTTTTATCCATACAAAGTATTTCACTTTTAATTGAAGTCACATCGTTTTATTGCAAAAGTGAAGAAAAAAAAACTAACCTTTTAAAAAAAATGATTCTGGGCATAAAAGAGAGTATTTTTAATGATTTTATGGAAGAGTTACAGATATATCACTACAAAGTTTCAAAATATCATACACCTTAGTCCTGACAAACTAACCGAAACACTCAATAATGGGTCGATGATACGGGTGTTTATGATCACTGATGACGGGGGTAGCCCAAAATCAAATAAAATGACTTAAGTACATACACGCTCAAAAGGTTAAATGGTTCGAAGGTTAAAAAGCTGTGAGGTGGGGAAAAGCAATACGGAAACAGTAACCAGTCGATCACATCCCGGGATTGCTTCACCAACCCACCAGCCGCAAAAGCAATGCAGGTCTGCAGAGCACACGCTATTATCCTGGGGTCAAAAGGCTTCAACCCCCGAAAGGGCAAGCCCCTCACTGCAAGCAATGTCACTAGTCAAAAGCATTCTTCTTTGTGAGATGTCTTCTCCTATATATTTGACACTTCATTTACTTCAGAAGACATTCCTGGCCAGCCTGATTCCTGAACTCTCTGGTCATTCACTTCGAGTACTTGCTTCATGCGAGTCACTCCCTTTCACATCCAACACACACATTCTATTTGCTCTTTCATCCGAATCTGAATACGATTCAGAAGAGGACCTTTAGCAAATAACAAAAATAAACTAGTAAACCTCCTTCCACGTCTTGCAAACGTGGGGGGACCCCACGACCTGCGTTAGGCAAAGTTGAACCCTTCAACCCTTTTGCCTAACCGGCCCAGCTACCATCTTTGGTCTAGTATTTGTTGCATCAACAAGTTGGCGCCCACCGTGGGGCTACGCCGCTATTTCTCCTCGAAAAAGACCTAGTAGTGTAGCTCTTTTCTCTTGAAACCGCCATGTCTGAAGGTGGATCCCCGGGTGAAGTAAACCAGGTTCTAAACACCTCAACCCCGGGTAGTAGCCAAGCTCATGTGGCTATACCAACTTCTTTCTCAACTCCGGGGAGCACTCCCGAGTTTCTCACCTTCAACACTCCAACTCCGTCCAGATCCGGAGTTCCTTCCCCAAATGTTGGTGTCTCTGACACCCCAGCACGTGTTGAACTTACCCCTGAGGGAGTTGCCAACAATTTCCTTGAGTTGAGGTCTCTCCTCAACCAATATGTGAATAGAGAAAGAGACAAAGGAGTGAGGATTCGTCTAGACTATGACGAACCAGAACCAACGCTGTCTCCCGGACCTCCTATCCCTCCTTTTACAACTAGGAATGAGGCTGGTCCCAGTAATCCTCCAAACCCTAATCCATATCTATCCACAATGGCGAATCCTACAGTACATCCCATCTTCTCGTCTCAACCAGCCACAAGTGGTGCTCCTCTGGGCTATGAGCTGACCCTAGATTAGCTCCTACAATCCCCAGTGATAAGCCTTCCAGCTTCTACAACAACTTCGTGGGAACAAGCTCTGTCTGTGCTTCCATTGGCACGAAGTGCTGTTATGAGTACTCCCTTTGGAGTTAGCTCCTCAGCTGCACCCGGAAGCCTCCAAGGCTTCAATCCTATGTCCCAGATGATGCCCCAGGTGATGACCCAGATGATGGCTAGCTTCCCGTGGCAGCACTTTATTAATCAGGTGCTAGCCACTCAGGGAAACAGCAACAATGGCAATAATACGGGTGTAAGAGCTGAAGAAGATTTGGCCAAACCTTACAAGCCGAGTAACCTCTCGTGATTTTCACAGCAAATAGCCGATTATGATTTCCAAACAAAGATCAAGATGCCGTCCCACATCAGAACATATGATGGGACTGAAGATCCTGAGGATCATCTTCAGATCTTCACCGGTGCAGCAAGGATTGAGAAGTGGTCAAATGCTGAATGTTGCCTAATGTTCATGCAAACTCTTGTCGGATCTGCCAGGATCTGGTTCAATGATTTACCTGCTCGAAGCATTCCAAGCTTCGATGACCTCAGCAAGGGTTTTCTGGCCAACTTCTCCCAACAAAGGCGATATGTCAAAGATGCAACCGTGATCTTTCAGATAAAACAACGTGACGATGAAAGTCTTCGAGAATTCATTGAATGATACAAGAAGGAAGGTCTCACCTATGTAGGGGCCGATGAGAAAATGAGGGTAGCTGGTTTTATGAATGCTATCACCTCAAAATATCTCACAAGGGATTTCAACAAATCCCTGCCCAAGACCTTGGAAGAAGCTCTCGAAATGGCAGAAGCCCATATCCGGGGAGAGGAGGCAGTAGATATTAAAGAACAAAGGAAAAGAGGATCCAGTTGGCGAAGCAACAGCCCAGCCAGAAAAAGAGGGAACTTTAACTCCTATGACAGGCGCCAAAAGGGTTCAGACCATCGAAGGTCTGAAAGTTGGAACCCCCCCCCCCCCGGCCGGAGAGAAAGGCATAAGTTTCACACCCCTCACAAAAACTCCTCAAGAAATCCTTGCAACGGAAGAAGTCAAGCAGAACTTTCGGCCTCCTAGACCTCTCCCAAAGAGCAGAAAGAATGAAAACTCCACACAATATTGTGAATTTCATGAAGAAAAAGGACACCATACCAATGATTGCTTCCAACTTGAAAAGAGGATCGAAGAAGCCGTCAAGTCCGGGGAACTTGCTCACTTGGTAAAGGGAGTAAGGGACAAAATGGCTGAAGGAAAAGGCAAGGAAGTCAATATGGTGGATTTTGATGGAAGGGTTCCACACAAAAGACAACGGTTGGAAGCTTGGGAGCTTCAGTGTGTTTGCTTCCCCCCAACGGAAAAAGACCCTCTTTCAAGCCCTCTTGTGGTCGAGGCTACTGTGGGAACGTTACAAACATGCAAAGCCTACATAGACACTGGTGCTGCCACTGAAATCATGTTTGAGAAGTTCTTCAACCGTTTGAGCAATGAAGAACGTTCAAGGCTTCAACCCTCTGGAACCTCCATAAAAGGTATTGCCGATATCCCTCTCAAGCCTTTAGGACAACTGACGCTTGATGTTCATTTCAGCGAAGGATAGAAGGAAAGAATCCAACCCCTCACCTTCGTGGTCATCAATATTCCCTCAAATTATGACGTGATCATTGGGAGACCGGGACAGTGTGCATTTTACATGGCTGTGTCTGTTGGCCATGGCATTGTCAAGTTCCCCACCGAGAGGGGAATAGCAACCCTTCAACCTTCCCAGGAGGCCTACATGGTTGAAGGTGAAAGCTCCAAAAGTGAAGAGGACAGGCAAAGGCTTGCTATAAATCCTAAGTACCCCGAGCAGAAGATAAGAGTCAATCCTAGCCTTTTGCAAGAAACCCTGTCCTACCTTGAGAAGCTGTTGAAACATTACAGTGATGTCTTCGCTTGGTGGCCTGAAGACATGACACGCATCCCTCGGAACATTGCTGAGCATGAGTTAAGAATACCACCAGATGTCAAGCCCGTGGTCCAAAAGAAAAGAAGTCTAGCACCTGAGAGAAGCATGGCTGCTTGCCAAGAAGTTGAAAAGCTTGTGTCGGCCGACATTCTCCGAGAAGTCAAGTACCAATCATGGGTTGCAAACCCGGTTATGGTTAAGAAACCTGATAACTCCTGGAGGATATGCATAGATTTCAAGGACCTTAACAAGGCTTGTCCTAAGGATTGCTATCCACTGCCGGAAATTGATCTCAAGGTTGACTCCCTCACTGGTTACCCTTTCAAGTGCTTTCTTGATGCTTACAAAGGGTATCATCAAATACTCATGAAAGAAGAAGATGAAGAAAAGACATCGTTCCACACTGATAAAGGAATCTTTTGTTACCAAAAGATGCCTTTTGGCCTCAAAAACGCTGGAGCAACCTACCAACGTCTAGTGGACAAAGCCTTTGCAAGCCAAATTGGTAAAAACATGGAGGCATATGTCGATGACTTGGTGATCAAAAGCAAGACGGAGTATCAAATGCTCGACGACATTCAAGAAACTTTCAAGAACCTCAAAAAGGTTAACATGAAGCTCAACTCCGAAAAATGTTCATTCGGGTTCGAGGAAGGAAAGTTCTTGGGTCATATTGTTGGGAAACAAAGCATCAAGGCTAACCCGAACAAGGTGAAAGCTGTTCTTGAAACCAAACCACCAAAAACCAAGAAGGAGGTTGAAAGCTTAAACGGGAAACTTGCAGCCTTGAAGCGTTTTACCTCGAAGTTGGATGAAAGATCTCTGCCCTTCTACAAAACGCTCAAGAATTGCTCTGATAAGAAAGACTTCAAATGGACTGATGAGGCTGAAGAAGCCTTCAACCAAATGAAACAACATCTCGCTTCCTTACCTGACATTGCAGCTCCAAAAACGAGGGAGTTAATCTCAGTGTACCTTTCAGTTGCTGAGGAAGCCATAAGCGCGGTCCTCACCATTGAGCGAAAAAAGGCCCAGGTACCCGTTTATTTCTTTAGCAAAACTTTAAAATTGGCTGAAACCAAATATCCTCCCCTTGAAAAACTTGCACTAGCCCTAGTTCAAATAGCTAGAAGGCTTCGAAGGTATTTCCAAGCACACCCTATACAAGTGGTCACCGACCAACCTATTAAGAGTGTGCTTGAAAAACCAGAAAACTCGGGGCGACTAGCCAAGTGGGCAGTGGAACTAGGTGAACACAACATCACCTACTTCCCAAGAAAAGCTATTAAAGCCCAAGTCTTGGCTGATTTCATTGTAGAAGTCCCAAAGTAAACAATCACCGAAGTAAACTCCACCACCACTGAACCTTCAGACCTTGAAGCATGGAAGCTTTTCACCGATGGGGCTTCAAGTGTTGAAGGATCAGGGGCCGGTCTCATTTTAATCAACCCAGAAGGGTTGGAATTCACGTATGCTCTCCGTTTTGATTTTCAGACCACCAATAACGAGGCTGAATACGAGGCACTAATCGCTGGCTTAAGGCTGGCTAAAGAAATGAAGGTTGAAAAGCTTGAAGTGTTCACAGATTCGTTGCTGGTCTCGAGCCAAGTAAATGATAGCTACATCGCTAAAGAGACCAACATGAAAAAATACAAAGAAAAATCCAAGGAGCTGATGAGTACCTTCCAAGCATGCAACATCAAACAGATTCCTAGATCTCAAAACAAAAAGGCTGACGCCCTAAGTAAGCTTGCATCTCTCACTTTTGCCCACCTTACCAAGAAGGTGTTGGTAGAAGTATTGAAGGCTCCATCAATCGATGAATTGGAAGTTCAAGACGTAGTCACCGAGGAAGATCCAAACTGGATGACTCCCATCAAAAAGTTCCTTAAAAATGGTGAACTACCCAGTGATCAAGTAGAAGCCGAAAGGGTTAAAATCAAGGCAAGGCAGTACGTACTACAAGGAGAAACCCTTTACAAAAAGGGTTACCTTGCCCCCTTGCTAAGATGTGTTGGTCCTGAGCAAAGTAAGTATTTGATCAAAGAGATTCACGAAGGCATATGCGGAGCTCATTTCGGAGTTAGGTCGGTGGTTGCAAAACTCATGAACCTTGGGTATTTCTGGCCCTCAATGCATCGTGATACCACTGAACAATTGAGGAAATGTGATGCTTGCCAAATTCATGCACGAATCCCAAAAAGTCCCAAGCATGACCTTGTCCCAATAACCTCGCCATGGCCATTCCATAAATGGGGAATGGACATTGTTGGTCCATTTCCCCCAAGCAAAGGAGGAGTAAAATTCTTGCTGGTGGCAATAGATTATTTCACCAAGTGGCCCGAGGTTAAACCACTTGCAAAGATCACGGGAAAACAGGTCATCGACTTTGTTTAGGAGAACATTATTTGTCGTTATGGATTGCCGGGAGTAATCGTCACTGACAATGGGAAGCAATTTGCTGAGAAGCCTTTCAGCGTTTGGTGCAAAGAATACAGAATCAACCAGGTTTTCAGCTCAGTGGCTTACCCGCAATCAAACGGTCAGGTTGAAAGGACGAATCGGAGCATAGTGGAAGGCATCAAGACAAGATTGGGAAGATACGAAAGCAACTGGCTTGAAGAATTGCCTAGTGTTCTATGGTCAATAAGAACGACCAAAAAACAAGCCATAAGAAAACACCCTATAGCTTGGTATTTGGATCCGAGGCTGTGATCCCCGCCGAGATAGGAGTTGTAACCCAACGAATCGTCAACATGGATCCCGAAACAAACCAAAAAGAGACCATGTTGAATTTACAACTCCTAGAGGAAGCACGAGATCAAGCTGCAATTCAAGAAGCCAAATACAAGCAACAAATGGAAGCCTACTACAACAAGAAAGTCAAGAACGAACGTTTCAAGCCAGGGGACCTGGTCCTCAGAAACAATGAAGCTAGCAAAAAAGAAAATCAAGGAAAGCTTGGCCCAAAATGGGAGGGTCCATATGCCATCCTCGAAGCACACAAGCGTAGATCCTACAAGCTAGCAGATTCAGAAGGCAAAAAGCTTCCAAGGCATTGGAATGGCAAAACCCTGAAAAGGTTCCATGTTTAGAAAGAAAAGATTGATTTGTATCAAAATGTATTTCGAGAACAGCACTATGAATACCTTTTGTAAAAAGCAAGTATTGCTTGAATGAATGAAGTTGTTTTATCAAACTTGTCTTTCTATCCTAAGATCAGGTTGAGAACCTAGCAAAAAACTCCATGGCAAGGGCCATGTAAGGGGATGAGCTCCCAGGCCACATCACTCAATAGGTTCAAGGGTTGAACGAACCTATATAAGGGGTGAGTTCCTAAATCAATACAACTCCATGAGACTTATTAAGTAAAAACAAAATTGTCTCATAGACGGGCCTGAACAGCCTACACCAAATGTTCCTTAAGCTTTAGAAATATAACCAACAAACAGGCTTACGAAGTCAAATGAAAAACAAAGAAATGCTAAAAAGGATAGGTACTATGTCTTCTTGTTAAAAATACCAAGGCTAAGTGACTGTACCACTGAACCCTTTAAGGTATAAAAAACATAAAGGCAACACAAACTCGACAAAGACAAAGTTACAGGAAAACAAAAATAATCTAAAGAATAATACAACTCAAACGAAAAATACAAACCAAATCAAGTCACAAAGCTAAGAAGCCTTCAAGGTTTCAAGCCACCTACGTGACAACTCGAAACCTCAAAGGCTTCAACCTACCTACGGATATCCAAAAAGCTTGAAGGGTTAAAGCCAACCAAACTGCCTTAACAAAATAGGCACAAGTATAAAAACATAACACAAAGAAAATAGTTAAACATCATATCATATCAAAGAAAGCCCTGAAAGACTTTCAAACACGAGTTAAGGCAAGTCCTAGTGACTTGCAAGCTTAGATATTGTTCGAACGGCCATACAGGCCTAAAACACAACCAACAGGAACCTTAAGGGTTCCTAGAAACCTAATATTGTTCAAAGTTAACATTACAAACCACAAATTGTTTTTTAGTGCTAAGAAAGCTACGAATTAAGCATCAACAGAGGACTTGGAAACCCCGGAACCTTCACCTTTGACCTTCTTTGCTTTCTTCAGCTTCTTAGCTTTCACACCTCCATCACCACCTACCGCTGAAGCCTCCAAGCTTGCATCCTTTGGAGCATCCAGTTGACCTGAGAGGGTGTCATCACTATCTCCCGAGTAGGATCTCTTCCTTGAAAGAGAACCCAATATCTCAGCACAGACCTTTTCATTAAGGCCCTCCGGTTTTAAGTCCTGCAACACAGTAAGAGGCTTACCAAAACAAGCAGAAACTTGATGAATGTAAGGGTAAGTCAGCCTCTCCATTTGTTCAACGGAGCCTTTGAAAATATCGGAAGTCTCGGGACGAAACAAGGGAGACTGTTCCAAAGGATGGCCGGATTCATGAAGCTTATAACCAGCGATGAGGCCTTGGTGTTTCCCCAGGTTGAGCAACTTAGTATAAACTTCACCAAGGGTAGAGTTGAACTCCTTGGAGTGTAGAAGGTAAGTAACAACCTGTTGGAAACCCTGCTCAATTAACCACTGAGTGTCAATGGTAGATCGAGCAACTGAAGCTTTCAACCCCTCTTTTTCCTCATCAAAAGCCCGCTGTTGAACAAATAAAGTTTCCCTGTCAGCCTTAAGCTTCAACCGATCAGCCTCAAAACTCTTCTTCAAGTCACTCATTTCAATCTCATGCACCCTAGTCAGCTCACTAACCTTTTTATCCCACGCCTCTTCTTTCTCAGCAAACCCAGCTATCTCCTTCTTCATCGCAACCATTGAAGATTTCATCTTATCTCTCTTCTTAGAAAACTCCTCATATTCCTGCATCCTCTTACGAAAACGAGCAATCCCTTGAGGAAGCATAGCAGCAAGGTTGCAGGTGCTCAAAATCATGCGGGATAACATCAAGTCATCATCCATCCCAGCAATAGTATTGTGGACTGAAGGAGGAGCAATGTGACTTAGAGCATCTTCACAAACGACAGCATCCTTGAAGCTGTCATCATTCTTCACCGACCAACCAGGCACATAAACTTCATCCGAATCCAACCCTTCAACATCCCTGCTTGAAGAACCCTGAACAGGGGTAGCAATAACCTTTTTGGCTGAAGCCTTCTTACCATGAACAACCAGTTCCTTCTCCTTTTCAGCGCCCGCCTCAACACCTTGATCCTCAGAAGCTTCAATATCATCACTCAAATCCACTGGTTCAGTAGAAGTGGATTGAGGACCAGCCTTCAACAAACGGCGGGTAGATCGACGGGTTGAAGACTTGGGAGCATGAGACTTAGAAAAGCCTTTGACGTCGGAAGTACTAATATAACCCGAGCCCTCAAACCTTTGATCAGCAGTCCTAACCACAACATTTTCACCAGGAACAGATGGGACATCCCCAAACACAACATCAGAAGTGTCGTCACTCTTAATGAAATCCAAGGCAGACATGACTGCATATAACAAAACAAAAACAAAAACAAAAACATAAGGCATAAGTCAAGAAAATTACAAAAAGGGCAAAAAAGGAAAACGCATACCCGTGCCACTCCTCATTAGAACCGGATCCCGATCAGCATTTTCCCACAATTTACTAACCCCTAAAAGAACTAACAAATGTTCAGGAAAGGGACGAACCCTCGAAGGGCACTCCCGGATGGCTTTGAGAAAAACATCATTCAACTCAGATTCAGAGGGCTCCGGTTCATTGAGAACGGCATCCGGGTGCCTCCACACCATTTTAAATGGAACAATAGAATCAGAAACCTAGAAAAAGTGGTCCTTCCAAGTACCAAGTGTTGTAACCATAGACGAAATAAGGCAAGAATCAACCTTGGATGTTTCAAAGGTGAACCAATCACCATTTTTAGCCAAACGAAAAAACCGTCGAAAAAGCAACAAGGAAGGATCATATCCAAGGGCACGGCACAAAACCTCAAAGTGCAAAACCCTAGCCATGCCCTTCGGATGAACTTGCCCAAAAGAAACTCGATAATATTGCAATAGATTCAAAACAAAAAGAGAAAAGGGATAGCGAAGGTTCGAAAACTCAAAATGACGGCAATACAGAGCAATCGAACTAGCGGTTGGTTTATCAATAGGAACATCACAAGCAGGAGCGGTCGGTTTAAACATTTTATCAATACCATATTCCACACAAAATAAGTCTACCTCTTCTTGTGTTAATCGGGAAAAGGATTTTGCTAAATCCTTACGAGCACCCATTTTTGCAAGAAAATATGAAGAATGTAAGGAAAATACAAAGGAAACCGAAACTAACCTTGGAGAAGAGCAAAGAAATCGCAGGGAAGGAACTTGATGGAATTATGTGGAAAGTGAATGAAAAAATGCAAATATAAAAGAAAATAACCTAAACTAGGGGTGATAATTGCAAACAGTAACTTCTGCAAAAACCGCCGCCCTATGAACTGCCACACATCAATCAAATCGGTTGTCAGTTATTTAAAATTCAAATAATAACTGCCTACAACCCTTTAAGCCTTCAAGCATTGAACCCTTGAAACCTTCAAGCAATAAAATACATGTATAAAAGTCAGAAGTCTTTGAGCTCATTCCCCAAAAACCTCTGACTTGGGGGGCTGATGACGGGGGTAGCCCAAAATCAAATAAAATGACTTAAGTACATACACGCTCGAAAGGTTAAATGGTTCAAGGTTAAAAAGCTGTGAGGTGGGGAAAAGCAATACAGAAACAGTAACCAGTCACATCCCGGGATTGCTTCACCAACCCACCAGCCGCAAAAGCAATGCAGGTCTGCAGAGCACACGCTATTATCCAGGGGTCAAAAGGCTTCAACCACCGAAAGGGCAAGCCCCTCACTGCAAGCAAGGTCACTAGTCAAAAGCATTCTTCTTTGGGAGATGTCTTCTCCTATATATTTGACACTTCATTTACTTCAGAAGACATTCCTGGCCAGCCTGATTCCTGAACTCTCTGGTCATTCACTTCGAGTACTTGCTTCATGCGAGTCACTCCCTTTCACATCCAACATACACATTCTATTTGCTCTTTCATCCGAATCTGAATACGATTCAGAAGAGGACCTTTAGCAAATAACAAAAATAAACTAGTGAACCTCCTTCCACATCTTGCAAACGTGGGGGGACCCCACGACCTGCGTTAGGCAAAGTTGAACCCTTCAACCCTTTTGCCTAACCGGCCCAGCTACCATCTTTGGTCTAGTATTTGTTGCATCAACAATCACCTACTGGGTAGGGGTGTTCTTCGGTTTTTTTCTCAGGTTTTGGGTTTTCCGGGTCGGGTTGTTCAGGTTTTTAGCTAAGAAAAAGTGACCTGATAACCGAACCATTTAAAGGTCGGGTTCGGGCTTGGGCTAGTTCGGGTCAGGTTGTGGAGAGCAAAATGAGAACCTTACCTGATGGAGCCAAATCCAAGGGCTGTAAAGTTATCTTTCATTTATTGAACACTCGCTTTTGACTAGTCAGGTACTCTTCCCTGAGGATCAGGCTCTTGCGTAAGACCCATTTTCTTTCATCAAGGCCCATGTATCAATACAACTTCACAGGTCACCCAATTTTGTCTTCATTTATACCAACCCTGTGTTACAGTTTATATACTTTTGTAATAATTGTAAACTGTCGATAGTTGGGGGACTAAAATGTCAAATGTGGAAGTTGTAAACGGTTGGGTTGGGTTGTTATATTCAGTTAGTCGTTGTAAAGTGGGTATCGATTAGTGAATGAACGTTTCCCTTTTCTCTCTAGATTCTCTTCATTCTCTGGTCGTAACATTGGTATCAGAGCGGTTCGACTCTCGGACAAGCTCAATTCCGATCAAATTCCGATCAAAATTCCGATCAAACTCCGTTCAAGTTCATTTGATTCGCTTCGTTTTTCAAGTCTGGGGATTCACAGCTGATTACAGCAGTGATTCGCGTCGTTTCAATTCAGTTGAGGTTTATTACTATTGCTGGTAATAGATCGCGTTTTCGTGTTTGAAAAAATCGTTAGTAATTCAAGCAATTATGATGACGAGGCAGCAAGATCTGGAAAAATTGGAGCAATTGGTTAAAGAAAATGCTAAGGCGATTCAAGTTCAGATTCAATTTCAACAAGGTGTGAATGAAGATACTGCTTCGTCAATTGAAGGATTACAAACTCAAATGACAGAGGCATGTTTGCAGCTAAGAGAAATCAAGAATATGTTTGAAAGAAATCGCAGAAATCTTGAAGGTCAAGAACAGAGGCCGTTCAGATTGGGGAAATTGGATTTTCCAAAGTTTAATGGTTCAGATATTGAAGGTTGGCTGTACAAATGTAACCACTTCTTTACAGTTGATAAGACTGCCAACAACTTGAAGGTGTACTATGCTGTGGTAAATTTGGATGGTGCAGCACTTCAATGGCATCAAGGATTTATGTCTAGTCAAGATAAAACGATCGATGAATTGGATTGGGATGATTATTCTAGATCGTTACTTGCGAGATTTTCAACAAGGATACATGAAGACCCAATGGAGGAACTCAAGAATCTACAACAAACAGGTTCTTTAGACGATTACTGCACTGCCTTTGATGCTTTACTTAATAGAGTCAAGTTGTGTGAGGAATATGCAGCAGGATTATTTGTGGGAGGATTAAAACCTGAAATCAAATGTTTGGTTAAAATTTTTAGACCAAAAAATGTAAAAGATGCAGTAGCTATGGCAAAGCAACAAGAAGTTGTGTATTCTACTTTGTTTAGAAGCAAGAAATCAAACAGTTCTGTAAGTACTTTTTCTAAACCGGTTAGTGCTAACTTCAATACTAAGCCTACTGGTATTGCTAGTTCTAGCACTTCAGTGGGAAATGCTGCTTCATTGTCACTATTACCAACACCCCCAGCTTCACAAATGATTAAGACCAAGAAAAGAATTCCTACTAAAGAAGCAGAGCAGAAGTTGGCGAAGGGAGAGTGTTTTTGGTGTACTGAAAAGTACACTCCTACCCATAATTGTAAATTTAAACACTTATATGTGATTGAAGTGGGGTCGGAAGAGATAGATGAATGTGAGCATATTGTTACAACGATAGAAGTGCAAGATAATAATGATGGTCCTCAAATCTCTATTCATGCTTTGATGGGAGTTCCCTCTTTTTCAACAATGAAGGTTATTGGGACTATTGGTACGAGACAGTTGCAAATACTCATTGATTCAGGGTCTACTCACAATTTTTTAGATTCAACGTTGGCTGCTAAACTACAATGTCATTCTAAGACAGTTCCTGCATTATCAGTGGCAGTGGCTGATGGTAATAGACTGCCATGCTCTCAACTTTGCCAAGATTTTCAATGGAACATGCAAGGTTCTTGGTTTAAGGCAGATATGTTACTAATTCCATTGGGCAATTTTGATATGGTTTTAGGAGTTCATTGGTTACAAACTCTTGATGATATAATGTGGAATTTTAAGAATCTTACAATGCAGTTTAAAGTGGGAAATCAACTTTTTGTACTTAAGGGCATTGCAAATAACAAAGTTACCTTATCTTCTATAGAGAAAATACAGCATCTTATTAGTCAAAGTCATTCAAATCAATGTCAACTCTTTAGCATGCAATCTCATAATTCAGGAGAGTTTCAGCACCAATTTAAGGTTGTGGGCAATAAAAGTGATAATCAGTTGGAAGGGTTACTTGTAGAGTTTCAAGATGTTTTTCAACCTCCTGTTTCTTTACCTCCCAAACGCCAATGTGACCATAAGATTGCTTTGTTGGATGAGAACTTAACTATTAATCAGAGGGCATATCGTTACCCTAAAGGGCAGAAGGATGTTATTGAGAAGATGGTTCAGGAGATGCTAGATCAAGGTATAATCGAGAAAGTGTCAGTCAATTTGCTTCTCTAGTAGTATTGGTAAAAAAGAAAGATGGGTCATGGAGGATGTGTGTGGATTATAGGAAATTAAATAACAACACCATTAAAAACAGGTTTCCTATTCCTCTTATTGAAGAATTATTGGAGGAGTTAAGTGGGGCTGTGGTATTTTCTAAGCTGGATTTAATGTCGGGTTACCATCAAATAAGGATGCATGAGCAGGATATCCATAAGACGGCATTTAGAACCCATCAGGGGTTGTTTGAGTTCATTGTTCTTCCTTTTGGCCTTACCAATGTACCAGCCAGCCACATTCCAAGGTCTCATGAATTCAGTGTTCAAGTCATTATTACGGAAAAAGGTATTGATATTTTTTGATGATATTTTAGTATACAGTCCCAGCTTAGATCAACATTTATTAGACCTTAAAGAAGTGCTACAATTGCTAAGGGATAATAAATTGGTGGCAAAGAGATCTAAATGTAGTTTTGCTGGTTCTAAGGTTGAATACTTAGGTCATATCATTTCTAAGGATGGGGTAGCTACTGATGGGACTAAGATTGAAACAATTAAAGCATGGCCTGTTCCTATCAATGTCAAACAATTAAGGGGATTTTTAGGGCTTGCAGGTTATTATAGAAGATTCATTTCTTCTTTTGGCAGTATTGCTAAACCTCTGACAGACTTATTAAAGAAAGATTCATTTAAGTGGTCAGAACAGGCACATATATATTTTGAAACTCTGAAACAAGCCTTGGTGCAAGCACCAGTTCTTGCACTTCCTGATTGGTCTAAACCGTTTGTGATTGAAACTGATGCTTCATCAACAGGATTAGGGGCTGTTTTAATGCAGGATAAACATCCTATTGCATTTGTTAGTAAGGCCTTATCTAGTAAACAATGCACTCTTTATGTCTACGAAAAAGAGTTGTTGGCAATTCTTATGGCTGTAAAGCATTGGCATCAATATTTGGTGCTTAAACATTTTGAAATCAGAACTGATCATAAAACCTTGAAACATCTATTGGAACAAAAAGTTACTACCCCACTGCAACATACTTGGCTTACTAAACTGATGGGCTATGATTATCATATAGTTTATAAGAAGGGAATTTCTAATGTTGCTGCTGATGCTCTTTCTAGAGTTTCTAGTTTCAGTTTGTCTCTTATGGCTATCTCTTCCTATGAGCCTATGTTACTAGAAAGAATTAAAGACAGTTTAGTGCAAGATGTGTTAGCTCAGGAGATTATTAAGAAATTACAGGAAGGTGTGGTGGTAAAAAATATGACTTGGGTAGATGGGTTGCTGAAGAAAAAATTAAGATTGTGGATTGGTAATGATGTTTCATTAAAGCGAGATATTATAGAACTTTGCCATTCATCTGCTCAAGGTGGACACTCAGGGGTTCATCCAACATTACAGCGTTTTAGGGACATGTTCTATTGGAGGAAGGCTAATAAAGACATTAAACAGTTCATCAAGTCCTGTACAGTTTGCTTAATGGCCAAGTATGAAACAGTAGCTAGTCCTGGGTTATTGCAGCCTCTTCCTGTTCCGCAATCCATTTTCACCGATATTTCCATGGATTTTATTGGTGGACTTCCTAAATCTGGCCAATTTGATACAATATTGGTATTGGTGGATAGATTTACTAAGTTTGGTCATTTTTTACCCCTTAGACATCCATATTCAGCTTCTTCTGTGGCTCAGATGGTATTAGATAATGTATTCAAGATTCATGGATGTCCGTCTACAAAAGTTTCTGACCGTGATGCTGTATTTCTAAGTCATTTTTGGCAAGAATTTCTATGGTTACAGGGCATTACTTCAGCTTTATCTACAGCTTATCATCCTGAGACAGATGGCCAAACTGAAGTACTTAACCTTTGCTTGGAAACGTACTTAAGGTGTATGACGATGTCTGAACCAAAGTCTTGGGCTAGCTGGTTACCTATGGCTCAATGGTGGTATAATTCCACATGGCACTCTGCCATTCGTATGTCCCCTTTTAAGGCCTTGTTTGGAATTGACCCACCTATTCATGTTCCTCATATACCTAAAGACACTAACATTGCAGCTATTGAAGACTTATTTGTAGCTAGAGAACAAATGTTGACTACTCTTAAGCAATCATTAGAGAGGGCTCGAAATAGAATGAAGCAGTTTGCGGATAGACACATAACTGAGAGAGAATTTAATGTGGGTACGTGGGTGTATCTTAAGCTACAGCCTTATGTTCAGTCTACCATTCGAGATCATCGTTATTCCAAGTTATCCCCAAAATATTATGGACCGTATCTGATTTTAGAAAAAATTGGGGCTGCAGCGTATAAGCTTGATTTACCCGTGGGATCTCAGATTCATCACACATTTCACGTTTCGTTGCTAAAATTAGCTCCTGGTCCTCCTGAGGTTATTCATCATTTTCCAGCTATGCCTCAATCAGTGTTGCAGCCGCTGCGAATTTTGGATCGGAAATTAGTGAAAAAGAATAATCGAGCAGGAATTAAATGGTTGATTCAATGGCGGGATTTACCTCTTCATGATGCTTCATGGGTAGACGCTGATGATTTTGTTCTGCGATTTCCAGAATTTCCAGTTGATTCTTGAGGACAAGAATTATTTCAAGGGGGATGATTTGTTACAGTTTATATACTTTTGTAATAATTGTAAACTGTCGATAGTTAGGGGACTAAAATGTCAAATGTGGAAGTTGTAAACGGTTGGGTTGGGTTGTTATATTCAGTTAGTCGTTGTAAAGTGGGTATCGATTAGTGAATGAACGTTTCCCTTTTCTCTCTAGATTCTCTTCATTCTCTGGTCGTAACACCCTGGCCAAGAGTATGAGCCTGTGTTGATTATACATTCTGCAAAAAAAAATAAAAAAAAATAAAAAGAGGTTTAAGAAAAGTAGACCGTCATTGTTGGCAATGTGGATATTTAGCCATGTATCCAAAGCATAGTAGTTGTTACATCACCAATAGGAGTCCATGCCCCACCTGCATTTGCTGCTATTACAACTACATCACTAAGTAACCTGTTAACATACTGCACTATCAGATTACATGTGGAAACATTGTAAACAATTAGAGGGGGCAATCTTGACCCAAAGCCTTCCAAGTGGATCAGTTTGGGTTACTTTTAAAATTATATGGGTTGGTTTGGGTAAGATGTTTTAACAAAATAGGTCACAATGGGTCACTTGAAATTTCATCTTGTTATTTTCGGGTCAAAGCGGGTCGACAACATTAGAGAAATGGGTCGATGTGGGTTAGTGTCTTAAAGAAACGGGGCAGGTTTCGGGTCGGGACGAGTTTTGTACCGTTTCGACCCGTACCGTTTCGACACAAACAGTTTCGACGCGAACCGTTTCTAATTGAACTGTTTCAACGTAAACCGTTTCGACCAGTTGAAAACAATAAGGGTGAGGGGTACTTTGTAGTAGATTGTACTGCTCTGCCTGCTTTTTGCTCTTCCTGACCAGAACACGCGAATCTGGCCCCATCCCACTGCACGCGAGAATGTAAATAAGAACTATATCGACGTCTGAAACTAAAATGCGTAACCTGACAAGTGTTTGAAATCTTACCTGTAAACAACTCCAATATTAGGAGTCAAAATCTGGATCTTTTGCACCTAAGACCAAAAAAACAAATTTCAGAAGCAAGTATCTGTATTACATGTCTAGCTATACTATATAAAAAAAGGAGAAGTTTATGCATGATCATTGCACAAAGTGATTAAAATAATTTTTAATCTGTATTACATGAGTAAGGAAGTATAAGAAAATTGAAATAACAACTCTTAGGCTTAGTTTGAATAAGGAAGTATAAATAATTTTTAATTATATATATTAAAGAAATTAAATTACCTTTGGTTAGAGACATGAGGAAGAAGCTTTTTAAATTCAACAAGCTCAAGGTCAGACTCAATTTTTCCCATCCCTGGCTTGTTTTAATTTAAAGACCTGAAACAACCAGTAAACTAAATAAGCCAAATTATATGACAACAGAATATCCAAACCCAGATGAGATAAACATCTTTGGATGCTTTTTATAAGACATCGTAAGCAAATCAAACCTACTGTCTCATTGTTTGAAGTTAGAAAATCAAAACGTCGATGTGATTCGACGAGTTTCAAGTTGTTACCATTCTTCATTTCTTTTCTGTTTCTTCAAAACAGACTCGGATCAGCATACTTCGGATCCACCACCACACGATGCTTAAACGCCTCTATCTGAAGATATAATCGTTAACTTAATTACGTTTTTTAGTACCTCGACCATTTTCATGCCATCCCTTTCCTCTTCTACCTCCACCCCTGAAAAGTAAAACACCAAACAAGACTTGTATCAAGATGAGTTTGTATACGATATATAAATGAACCTCAATTTTCAATTCCACAAGCGGAAGTGCCATGCTATTATTACTTAATATTCATATTTCATATGGCGAAGGCATAGTCTTCTTTTTTCTCTCAAATAAAAGCCCCATTGGCGCCAAGCGTGAGGGAATGCTAGACGTTTGGTAATTTCTCCTCCGACCAGGATAAAAGATCCCATTGAGCTTAATCAGTTAGCGGACTACCTAGAAACACTTCCCATTAGACTAAAACCAAAGACCATTTTTTTTATTGATATCAAACCCCAAGTATTTATTTGTACTAAAAGAATCAATGTTACAATAAAACTAAAACAGAATCAAAATCAACCAACGAACTTACCGAACCCCCCAACAAATTCACAGAACCATCGAACTTCAAAAACCATGTGGTTTACAAAACTAATCACGAGACACAAACACGAACACGAGTAACGAATCACAAACACGATTAACGAATCACGAACACGACTAACGAATCAAGAACACGAATTGTGAATGCTGAATTGTTGGTTGAAAACTCACGAGTATCGAATCACGAACACGATTGAAGGTTAGTGAGATCTTATAACCCTAACATTTAACAGATTGCAGTTCTAAAAAGATATTAAATCAACAAATATTCGCATTATACAAATAAACACTAATAAATATATACACACTAACCATCATTAGGGTTACATGTTAGAGTAAAGGAATTTGAGAACGGAATTCGAAAAAGCGTACCTGATTCCATCGCCATGATGTACTTTTGAGGAAACCCTTAGTAGGTGGTCAGATTGATGAGATGAAATTGAAGAAATCAAACAAATAAGAGAATGGAAACACAGGACTCTTTAGTTGCAACATTCAATCAAGAATTAAAACTACATTCACTGACCTGCAATTGATGAGGGTATCTCTCCTTGCCGTTCTGTCTTTGTTACATCGTATCAAGATCTGAAGTCGATTAGGGGTTTAAAAAAACCCTTCGACGTATGAAAACTGAAGCATTAGATGCTGGATAAAGGGAAAGCCGGACCCTTCAATAGCACAATGCGAAATCTCCATGTTAACCCTATGCGAAATCCCTGAAATACCCTTAAAGTGTCTTAAATTTGTGGACATTTTACAACTTTCCCCCCTCGAAAATAGCTTGCTTCATTTGTACATGGTGCTTCAAGATTTGTACCTATGGCAAAATTACGAAAAGGGTAGAAAACCCAGTTCTCTTAATATAGTATAGTGGGAAAGCCCGCGCGTTGCGGCGGCTATCCCGACTGATATCATATTCATTTATGATATGTATTATCTTTTAAGCATGAAGTTTGTTAGTTACAAAACCCAACATATCACTCTTATCTTACAAAACGTAACATGTGAGTTATGATAAATTAACTTGATTTGCGTAACAATAGTTGGATGAAAGAACAAATATAGCATATCACCTAGGACTGAATAAAATTAACTGGAAATCAGTATCATAAATGAAACCTAAAGTTAAGGTGTAATCGTTGTTGGCCTGCAATTTGCATGGTTTGTTTCACTTGGTTTATCTTTTAAAGTATTGTGGTAGTATCATTAATATATCAATTCATAAATTGCATAATTGACATAAAAACCAAGAATACAATAGTTGGTAAACGAGATAATGGAAGTGGAAATCATTACCAAACTGAACCTCATGTTTCTTTTTTCATTTAGTTATTTGTTTGTTTACTACTTTAGTAGTATGCTTGTTTATTTATTTAATTTTTTAATATGGACTTCCCTGTTTGTTTTTATAAAAAAAATGATCATTTGATTTCTGGCCAAATGGCCCAAAAATGTACTAAAATGCTTAAAGGTAAGAAGAAAAGGCCGTCTGAAAGTCATTGACAAATTATTTTAAATCGGGAGACCATAGTAACCACGTCGAACGAGATAGTATGATCAATTTAAATAAGGTTTGAATGTCTCCTTGATTTCATCCATACTGGTTGTCCACCGTTCATCATCCTCCCAATCGTCTTGCTCGTTAGTTTGCTGGTGAGCTGGGTGTTTAGTGGTGTGGACGTCGTACCAATACATCCATGGGTCTTCTCTATGTATTTGATTATGTTGTATGTGTGCGTGGACGTTGCTAAGAAACCATTTTTTGTTAATAGAAATAACGTGGACTGTGTATACGCCGTAAACTATATGAATAGTGAAAGTTGTTGTGGGTGTACCAGGTGGGTTGTTTTGAAGTGTAGTGGGCGCTGTTGATGTACCTGACTTCTCTGAAATGGAACTAAGTTATCAGCTATAGAAAACAAAATTTGTCTAACCCATTGATGATTCTAAAGGTCTGTGTAATATCTTTTATGTGGTCGTAAAAAAGATGGGCATTCAGAAGACGAGATAGATAAAGGCTTGAGGTGGCGGTTGCGTTTGGTTATCGTGTTGTCTTTTCCGGCTTAACTGTGATGAGAGCACTTCTGATTGGTCTTGGACCACTGTAATTGAACTACTGAACAGAAGATGGTGGCCGTTGAATCCCGAAAATGGGAACGATAGTGCTAGCAGTTGTGTTAAACTGGCGAGCAAAGATAAAGGTTGTGGTTGGATCTGATGTGATAGCTCAGATGACTTCACACAATTGCGGCGGGGCTCCAATTCGAAGATCTCATGATTAGACGTTGTTGAGTTAACAAGATGGTGATGCTATTCGATCATGGAGGTTACTTTTGCCAGAAGATGCAACATTTGCAGGTTTGGTTTGATGATGATTTTAGAACCATTTCAAACTGAATTGATTCACATGACGGTGTGTTTCTTTTTTATATATAAAAAAACTTTCATCAAAGTGGTTATAACGATTTATTTGATTCTCAATGATAGCCATTTAAGCAAGATCGGTTACGACACTTAATAAAATGAAACGGATTATTTAAGTTACACTGCATTTAACAAAAAGAGTTAATTCCAATTATATGTTTATTTATTGATTTATTTGAGTTTTCAACTCCACGAGGAGTTTGGTTTGATCACTTGTTATATAAATATATGTTTGAAATATTATTAATTTTATACATTTATCTGATAATCATAAAATATTGATGAGTAGTACTAATAATAATTTTTATACATTTATCTTAATTATAGGTTACAAATGTGCCGAAATCACTAAAATGCCCCTAAAGTGTCTTAAATTTTTGGGAAATGCGCAAGTTTACCCCCTGTAAAATAGTTTGGCTCTCTTGTACCTGTTGCTTCAAAATGTGTACACAATGTAAAATTACCAAAAGGATAAAAATCCTAGTTCTCTTAATAAGGTAGTATAGAAGTATAGATAATTTATATTTATACATACTATTAAATCATGAAAATCCCAAAGGTTGCATGTCTAACCTTTAATTTAATCAATTAATTCCTTTAATTATTATAAAAATTTTATTTAATTCCTTAATTTAATTCAATTAATGGAAGACATAAGTGGGCATGAATTCCATGGATGAAATGTCTAGATTGCCCTCAAAGTGTCTTAAAACTTTGGACAATGTCCAAGTTTCCCCCCTCTAAAATGGCTTGTTTCATTTGTACATGGTGCTACAAGATTTGTACCTAGGCAAAATTACGAAAAGGGTTGAAAACCCAGTTCTCTTAATATAGTATTATAGATTATAGATATCTTTTAAACCTAACATTGTGAATTTTTAACGTTAAGTCTGATATTCTGCCACACATTTGAGTAAGTTGATTTGTAATGACACTTGAAACTTAAACCTTAAGGTTTTTTTTAAACATTTTGGATCCCCTTTTGTGACAGCTCCAATATCTTATACAAGTCATGGACCTCCAATATCTTATACAAGTCATGGACCAAAGAAGATGCATTATACTTCACTTCACATGTATTGATGACGTGTCAATTTGAGGGGTTTAAATTGCTAGGATTTCCCTATAAAGGGACTACAATGTGATATAATACGTGATGACTTGAAGAATTGTGACGGATAATTAGAGTGGAAATTTGCTCAAAATATTAAGACAATGAATTTTATAACTAAGAAACTACCTTTAATATAATAAAACTACTGAACACCTCATATAACAAAAATCATATTTTTAGCCTTCATCTCCAACTCATATCCTTAAGTAATTTTAGTTCATCTAGGTTTCTTATGAATTACACAACTCTGATTGATATGATTATTTTATTCATACGAAACATTGTACTTTTATTCTTTCATTATTCGTGTTGTTCGCTTCACATTTGAGTAAATAAATTTTGTAACGACACTTGAATCTTAAACCTTTTAAGTTTTTATTTTAGCATTTTGGATCCCCTTTTATGACAGCTCCAATATCTTATACAAGTCATGGAACAAAGAAGATGCATTATGCTTTGCTTCACATGTGTGCTTCACATGTGTTGATGCCCAGTGGCGAAGCTTGAGATTTTCGACTGTGCGGTCGAAAACGTATATACTTAAAAAAGTCATAAAATTGGGGGTCAAAAACGTATATATCTAAAAAATTTCTATACAAAAACTAAATACCGGACACTACTGAGTGAAAAGTTCGGGTGGTCTAATAAAAATCCTCGTTTGGTGCAGCCTGCTTAGTGCCTTGCTAAGTTAGCCTTTATTTGTCTAATAAAAATCCTCGATTGCCATTCAAAAAAATATATATATGATGTCCAACAAGTATCTAAAGCAACTAGTGATATTGTAGCTATTTATTTGGCCATCTAGATATATCATGAACTATGATGGTACATTAAGGCAAAATTATCTTCACAAATCTCAATTGTTCAATATTGCAAATGAAGACGATCTTACACTCCTTAAATAAGGATTGTGATAAAAAAAATCACTAATATCGAAATTAATAGAAGCAATGCCATAATGTCATATATAGTTAGGGGTAGGGGTGGTGATCACTAATCACTCACAACATCCAATCAAGTTCTGTCATGTCATCAACCATTATTCCATCACTCACAACCCTTTTTAGTGGAAATGGTCATCACTCACCACCACACCCAACAATTTCTCCCACAACCAACAATTTCCCTCACAACAATTTCCTTCTTCACGCGTGATAAATATTACGCGTTGTCATTTTGACGAGTGATAAGTTTTGGTGGCGGTGGTGTTTTAGATTATTTCACGCGTTATCATCTTTCATCACGGGGAAAACCATTCCCACCCCAGGTCCCTTAATCAGTTATCCACTAACATCATTGTAATCAGGCTTAGCCCGTATAACATGATCAACATCCAACAACTACAAGTAAAAAAATTAGTATTTTGTATCATTTTCTAGAGCCATATATACGGCCAATTAAAAAAATGTTACAAATTTACACCACAAGATTCTTGTTTCTTTGTACTTCTCCTAAACCAGACACCATAGTAACCAATCTTGTATTTGAAATTTGGACCATATTAGAAAAACTGTATCACTCTTTTGATCTTTTTTGATAGAGCAAAAACTTAATTACATGGTAATAGGCATTTGTACATGATAACTTTTTGTGGGTGAGAATTGCGAAGCGAACCATGAGCATGAGAAACTAGCTAGAGAAATGAGATGAAAGAATGAGATACGTAATCTTAGTTTTCAAGCAACCTTTGGATCAAGATGAGACATTATTTACAAACTCGTACGCACGACGAAATGTTATTGTCGATATATACTTAGGGTGTAAGGAGTGGTTAAACACTTGAGAGTGACAAACTAAAAAATCAACCAATCAGAGTGCGCCACGTCAATTAGTGAAAAGTGTTTAAACTTTGATGAAAAGTGTTGGCAATGGTTTAGACATTTGGTGAAGTGGTAAACTTAAAAAAAAAGAAAAAAGGTGTGATTGGTTGAGATTGGAATGGACCCCACCCCACACTACCCTCTCTCTCCTTCCTCCCCTTCACCCCAGCCCCCTCTCTCTCTCTCCTTCCTCCCTTCACCGCAGAGGCATTGTCTCCCCGATTCGTTCATCAAACCGCGTCGGCAAAAGGTTGGCGGCGGTGTTTGCCGCGCGACAACCACGTTTGCCGCACCCTTTGCCGACTCCACACCGTACACCCTTGTTATCTTATTTCAAAAGGTCAAGGGTAGGACTCATGACCTACGTACACATTGGATGCATAACTATTGTTGACTTGATGTGTCAAGTTACCTCAAATTTCGACATGATTTTTAGACACCTCCAAGGTAAGACTATCACTAGTTCTAGCTTCCTCAAATTTAGACCGTGAGGTATGGTGGGGCGTGGGTTGGGGGCATGGTGCGACACGTGGACTATGGGACACTCAAGACCAAAAGCCAATTTCAAAGGGGTATGGTGGGGCGTGGGTTGGGTGGCGTGGAAAAAAAGTCAATTTCAAAGGGCTAGTGCTCTTGGCCAATGAGGTTCCGCCATGTCATGTGGTAGCCCCGCCCCACGCCCGGCCTTAAACTCCCGCCCAAGGGGCCACGCCCAAACCCAAACCCACCCAGGGTGGTGACTTGGGCGTTTCTCTCCAACCCACGCCCCAACCCCCACCCTATACCCCATAGTCTTACTCCATAACCTGACACATACAAAAAGTGACTATCTCTAGGTTGATCTACCTCGAATTTGCTAAATAAACACCTAAATATTACTATTTGGTTAAAGTTAAACATAACACCCGGGAACATGTTGTATTCGGAAATTTCCAAAAATATGGACCTATGAGTTATTGTCACACCCTGATTTCCTGGTGGGCCCGGATTTTGAGTTTATGCGTGACGATTGATATCAGTAATAACATTGCACAACAGAAGATGTGATTTTTTAAATTAAATATTAAAAAAGACAAGTGTGCGAAAAGTTTCAAATAATTACACAGAAGGAATGGTACTTAAAAGATGCACAGGCGGACCGAATGTAATAAACTAAGACTTGAGACTATTAGGTCTTTCGTGGAGTCACAACTTCCATAAAGCCTAGACCGAGCAGCTCCAGTCTATTCCGTATTTGCTTATTTAACCTGCGCTTAGTCTTTGGAAAATACGTCAGTTTCACTGGTAAATCCAATTAACCGACACATTTTGAAAATCTTTTCAAAATCATTTTTATACCATTTGGTTATCATTTTATAAATAACTTGGGATAAAATAATATTTATTGTTACCAGTTTTACATGCTTGTCAATACATATGGGGACCGAAGATGAAAATCGATACATGATTAACCGACACGCCACATTTTCAATAAAAGACATATGATGGCATTAGCGTCTGTCAGGTGTATGCTTTCACCCCGCGCTTAGGTCGTGGCCCCTTGCAATTAAGTGAGCTGTGGATATCCAAGACACGGTCGTATTAACCCCCAATGTTTAAGTTATCAAGCAAAGTGGATTAAAACATGTTATTCTAATTTTGGACATCATTCGTCATTGATTTAATACCGACCAAGCGGCTAAAGCCGTATCCCAAGCCCGTATAGGAAAATAGGCTAAGAGTATTTACCTGCGCTTATCTTTACAAATCAAATATGCTTAAGCACAACTGTAATCAAAACAACTTAAAAACAGGTGCAATTTACTGAAGGATCCTAGTCTGGAATGAACGGAACTATGATCCGTTAGAACGTTAACGGGTCTTATGCACGTCATTTGACTTTGACCGGTTAATTATAATAATTGTATACGGTTCGCTAGATTAAGCGGAGACCGGATAGAATGTAGTTAATACCCTTTCGAGCACGAGGACTCGTATATTATGGGTCAAACAACCATACATTCTTATTAGAATTGATTTGGAAAGGTTTTGACCCGATTCGACTAACTTATATATATTATGCTATATAAGTCAACCGCACGTGCATATGCGGCACCGGGCGGTCAAATGGGTTTATGATAAGTCTAATATGCCAAGATATATTTTATTATGTGATTATGGGCCCATGATGTGTTAAAAACATTCTTTGCGCCAAAAGGACATTTTTGGCATTTTTAGGCATATTATATAGACTTTGCATGTAACCCGACAAATGATATGATCAGAAGGTATAACCATTAGGAGATATTCCCTATAATAATATGATCATATTACAACCCTTAATCAGTATCTAAACTATTTCAAACGAGTCAGAATTGAAAGTCAAAACAGAAGTCAAACTGTTTGACTTTCGGTTGCGAACCGAACTCTAAGCAGGAAATGACGAGTTGGACATGATCTAACATGTACTAATATGTTATATAAACCGTTATAATATCAAAAATTAAGGTTGCGGTACTTAGAAGTTCATTTAACGTAATTTACGAAAATCTGCGTTTTAACTTTTATTTAATAAAACTTTGACCCGTCATTTCACAAACTTATCGTGATCTTCAGAAGGTGCCCTCCTAGGGGTTTAATATCTTCATTATTACAATCACGTAGTTATGTTCTATTCGAACTTTGGCTTGACCGAAATGGTCATAATCGAAAGTCAAAGCAAAAGTCAATTTGCTTG
This sequence comes from Helianthus tuberosus, assembly GCA_030545235.1. Taxonomy (NCBI): domain Eukaryota; kingdom Viridiplantae; phylum Streptophyta; class Magnoliopsida; order Asterales; family Asteraceae; genus Helianthus; species Helianthus tuberosus. Next base: position 23,731 of record JARYGA010058888.1, on the reverse strand, counting down.
ACTTTCGGCTAATAACTAGTCTATAAATGAAAAAGGACTGAAGGAGAACACTTACAAGTGTTCAAAGGAAGTTTAGACTTCACGTTGGAGGCCTCTTTCAAGCAAAAGAAACTCCAAAGATAGAGAGAAAGAATTACGAAAGGTGCAAGTTCAAAGAATGAACTTAATCACCTATTTATAGTGATCTTGGAGCTCCTAAATGATGCCAAGTGCCCCCCTTGAGGTAGGGGTGTTCAAAACCGGATATCCGAAAATTCGGATATACGAATATTTCGAATACCATATTTCACTATCCGAACCCGTATCCGAAATTTCGGATATCCGAAAATCCAACTTTTTATTTAATTTTTATTTTTTTATTATTTTTGATATTTGGAACCAGATATTTCGGATATTCGAATATAAGTTTTCGGATATTTCGGATATCCGAAAAAAATAAAAATTAAATTTTCGGATATCCGAAATATGCAAAAAAAAATTAAAATCATTATACGAATCCGAAAAATTCGGATATCCGAATTTTCAGATATTTCGGATATGGATATCGGATATTTCGGATCGGATTTTCAGATACGGATAGTTTTGAACACCCCTACCCTGAGGTTTCAAGGAGCAGATTAGTGGCACCCCAAGTGTCCCAAGGAGGAGAAAGGTGGCCAAAATCGCGAGTATGGTGGTAGAAAAACAGGCTGCAGTTTCCAACTCAATTCTGTCTCCCAGCGACAGCCTTACTGTCACGGCCCCCGGCCCGGTTTGACCCGGTTCAGGGGCCGCGGGACAGAAAAATCCCGTGGTATTTATTTAATTGAGTTGACAGCGGAAGATTTTAGCAGGATCTTTTTAAAACTGAAAATGCCCGATTATTTTATTTCATAATTCGGGATAAAACCCCGGTAGTTTACAATAAGGTGATTTCACTGGGAAATCTTTATTTTACAAAACATGTTTCTTTATTTATATTGAGCCACTCCCTTAAGCTTGTAGTGCTTCGCGGCACTTTTCCTGGATCACAACAGATCACCTGAAACATGTTTGAAAAAGTTTTTGTCAGCAGGGAAATACTGGTGAATTATTCTTTTTACTAAAAACGACGCGTTGTTATAATGTACAGTATTAAGAGCGATTACAATGTTTATATATATCAACCATTTACCCACGGTATTTATCACTCGACCACCTATTGGCTATCTCGTTGTCCAATGGTGTCTGTGATTATGGTCATATCACCCCTTGGCTAACCCGTTGTCCAATGGTGACGGTTATCAAGTAATGTATACAAAACCCCACGTACCGGCTGTAATTTGGAGACTACAAAGACTTAATCCCTGTAATTATAACTTTGAAAATAAATAGGGTTTTGGAAACAATTTGATAAAAAGAGAATGACTCACTTTGTAGATTTAAGTGGACAGAGCTTAGCCTATTGATTAGCCTTGTAACCTAATTTAAATAACAATGCACACGAACTAGGTTAGTAACTAATACAGCATTTACGATAACTCACGAGATTAAACCCTCACAACGAATGACAAAGTGCGATACTTAAACACCCATCTAATTCATGACGAATGACAAAGCATAACCCTAATGTGGGCAGCACTTAAACATCCATTGGATAGTTTCAATCGATCGGACATTGAATCGTAGCAGCGATCGAGTTATTACCCTGTTTTGCGGCAGCGTTTCGTGATTGTGTGTGTTTTTGGACTGTTTCTATGATATCTCAGTGTATATAACGAATTTGTCTGTCGTTCCAACGCCAAAATGCAAGTCCCACACCCCACTATTTATACTGAAAATTTGACCCCCTCGCGTGACGCGAGGGGTCATGTATGGGGCGTCGCGTGACGCGAGGGGTCACCACTCTATTATAGAGTAGCCTCGTGTGTTTGTAGCTCAGGTGAGTCAGCGGATTGTCAAAATTCGATTTTGACAGCAAATTATATGGATAATCGTCAATAGGGAATACCCCCCCCCCCCTTGAGTTTTAGGGGCCCTGATCCTGATTCTGATTGTTCTAAAAAATTTAGGGTTTGTGCAGAATCACTTGGGTTTCTCAATTAGGGTTTCCTATTGGACAATAAATCATAAGAAATAATATTTTTTTTTTAATGAGGATTGTTACATCCTCCCCACCTTAATAAAAATCTCGTCCTCGAGCTTTACTGGAATAAGTGAGGATACTTTCGCTTCATTTCCGATTCCAGCTCCCAAGTGTATTCGGGTCCTCTCTTTGAATTCCACTTGACTTTGACCAGAACTAGTCGCTTGTGCTTGAGAAACTTGATCTTTTTGTCTTCTATTTGTAATGGCTTCTCAACAAATTTTAGCTTTTCATTTACCTCTACATCTTGAAGAGGTACTACCAGGGACTCGTCAGATAGGCATTTCTTGAGATTAGATACATGAAATACGTCATGTACTCAAATTAGCTCTTCTGGTAGTTGTAAGCGATAAGCAACTGGTCCTATTCGCTGTATTACTGGGAATGGTCCTACATACCTTGGACTCAGTTTTCCCTTTTTCCCAAATCTAACTACTCCTTTCCAAGGAGAAACTTTCAATAGTACTTTGTCTCCAATTTGGAATTCTAACGGCTTGCGTTGATTGTCGGCATAACTCTTCTGGCGATCTCGAGCCATTTTCAGTCTTTCCTTGATTTGAGTGACCTTGTCGGTAGTTTCTTGTACTATCTCGGGACCTGATAATTGACTTTCTCCTATCTCTGCCCAGCAGACTGGAGTTCTGCATTTCCGTCCATACAGTGCTTCGAATGGTGCAGCTTCGATGCTTGAATGATAACTATTGTTATAGGAGAATTCAATTAAAGGTAAGTGGCTATCCCAATTCCCACCAAAATCTATCACACATGCCCTAAGCATGTCTTCCAGAGTTTGGATCGTCCTTTCACTTTGTCCGTCTGTTTGAGGGTGATATGCAGTACTTAAACTTAGTCAGGTTCCCATTGCCTCCTGGAAACTAGTCCAGAAGTGAGAAGTGAAACGACTATCTCTATCCGATACAATGGAGAGTGGGACTCCATGTAAGGATACTACTTCATCTACATACAACTTTGCCAACCTTTCTATGCTAAAGGTTTCTTTCATGGGTAGAAAATGAGCTGATTTGGTTAATCGATCCACAATTACCCAAATCGCATCATTACCTTTTCTGGTTTTGGGTAACTTAGTAACAAAATCCATTGTTATGAGTTCCCATTTCCATACAGGAATTTGTAGTTGTTGTAGTAGACCTGAAGGTTTCTGGTGTTCTGCCTTAACTTGTGAACAAGTAAGACACTTAGAAACATATCTAGCTATGTCCTTTTTCATTCCTATCCACCAGAAATTATTTCTTAAATCTTGGTACATTTTATTGTTTCCTGGATGCATGGTATACCTAGATTTATGAGCTTCTTCTAAAATTTTATCCCTTAATTCTCCTTGTTTAGGTACCCAAATCCTTTTCTTATGGAATCTCCAAGTTCCATCATTTCCTTGCTCTAATTCTTTTATTCGTCCTTTCATTCCTTCAGCATCGTCCTTGATTGCTGTTTCTTGAACATTCTTTAGTTGTTCCATTAAATCTAACTGTAGATTTAATCTAAGAGCACGAACCCGTCGTTGTTTCTCATGATACTTATGACTTAAGGCATCTGCAACTATATTTGCCTTTCCTTCGTGATACTGAATATCACAGTCGTAGTCGCTTAGTATTTCCATCCATCTCCTTTGTCTCATGTTTAATTCTTTTTGCCCAAATATGTACCTTAAACTTTTATGATCCGTATAGACAGTAAACTTACTTCCATACAGATAATGTCTCCAAATTTTAAGGGCAAAAATTATGGCTCCTAATTCTAAGTCGTGAGTTGTATAGTTTTCCTCGTGTTTTTTCAATTGTCTTGATGCATACGCAATTACCTTTTTGCGTTGCATTAGCACACATCCTAATCCTAGCTTTGAAGCATCACAATATACTTCAAAATCTTCTGTTCCTTCTGGTAAGGCTAGAATTGGAGCATTTGTTAGCTTTTGCTTTAAAATCCTAAAAGCTTCTTCTTGCCTAGGTCCCCATTCAAACTTAACTGATTTACAGGTTAGCTTAGTTAATGGTACAGCTATTTTGGAAAAATCCTTAATAAACTGTCTATAATATCCGGCTAAACCTATAAAACTCCTAATTTCTATAGCTGATTGCGGAACCTTCCATTTGGTGATTGCTTCTATCTTAGCAGGATCTACGTGAATGCCTTTGTGATTCACCATGTGTCCTAAAAATTGCACTTCCTGTAGCCAAAATTCACACATCGAGAATTTGGCATAAAGCTTTTCTTTTCTTAACAAAGTTAAGAGTGCATGTAAGTGCTGAGAGTGTTCCTCCTGACTTTTGGAATAAATAAGTATATCGTCGATGAAGACAATTACAAATTTATCCAAATATGGTTTACAGATCCGATTCATCATGTCCATGAATGCAGCAGGTGCATTTGTTAATCCAAAGGGCGTGACTGTAAACTCGTAATGACCATACCTAGTTCTGAAAGCAGTTTTAGGTATGTCTTCTTCTTGTACCTTCAATTGATGGTATCCGGAGCGCAAATCTATCTTAGAAAAGTATCTAGCTCCTTGTAGTTTATCAAAAAGATCATCAATCCTAGGTAATGGGTATCGATTCTTAATGGTAACCTTATTTAATTCCCTATAATCGATACACATTCGCATCGAACCGTCCTTTTTCTTCACGAACAACACTGGTGCTCCCCAAGGGGATGAACTAGGTTGTATGAATCCTTTACTTAGCAATTCATCTAACTGCTTTTTCAATTCTAACATTTCCGTGGGTGCTAACCGATAAGGTGATTTGGCTATCGGTGTAGTTCCAGGAATTAGATGAATCCTAAATTCTACTTCCCTATCTGGTGGTAATCCTGGTAACTCTTCTGGGAATACATATGGGTATTCTGAGACTACAGGAATCTCCTTAAGTTCTTTATCCTTAGTACTAATGATCACTGAAATCATATATACTATTCCTTGCTTTCGTTCATAACTAGCAACTTTCATTACTGAAATGAACTTCATGGGTTTACGAGGCTTATGTCCTGTAATCATGATCACTTCTCCGGTGGGTGCCCGAATTTCTATAGAGTTCTTATCACAAAGGATTCGAGTATGGTTGGCTACTAACCAATCCATTCCTAACACAACATCGAACCCAGCTAAATTCATTGGTAATAGGTTTGCATGAAATTTATGACCTAAAAGTTCTATATTTTCTTTTTTGCAAAACCTTATCTATGTTAATAAAATTCCCATCTGCTGTTTCGACTGTAAAAATCTGCCTAAGGTTGGTTAAGGGTAAGTTAAGAGCTTGGCAGAATGAAGTATTTATAAAACTTTGGTTTGCACCAGAGTCAAATAATACTTTTGCGTAAACGTTGTGAACTAGGAACGTACCAGCTATCACATCTGGGATGAGTTCTGCCTCCTGAGTAGTTAATTGGAATGCTCGAACATTCTTCTTGGTAGCTCCGTCGGTTGGTTTGGCTTTATTGTCTGCTGGTTTGACCAACTTAGGGCATTCTGGTTTGAAATGTCCTGCTTCTCCACAGTTATAGCAGACCCTTGTTTTCTTTCTGCAGTCTTCTTCACGATGTCCTACAACTTCGCAAAAGTTGCAGGTTACATTGCATTTTCCAAAATGTTTCTTTCTGCAATTCCTACAGAACGGCGGAGTTGAGGATTGCCCCGTTCCTCTTTTCTTGAAATTGTTATTATTACCCACACGAAATCCTTGGGTAATTTTCTGAGCCAGTTCCTTTTTCCTATTTTCATCTCTTGTGCGTACCAGCTCGTCAGTTAGGGTGTTAGCTAATTCTACCGCATCGTCAATAGTGCGAGGTCTCGCAGCTTTAACGATATTACGGATTTCGCTAATCAATCCCCAAATATAGCGAGAAATAAGTACCGGTTCTGGCGAAGCCAGTGTTGGTACCACTCTAGCATATTCGAAGAATGTCGAAGTATATCCTCGACAGTCTACACCCATCATTCGATGGTTCAGGAACTTATTTGCCATTTGTTCTTTTTCGTATTCGGGACAGAATTTTCTTTCTATTAGCTGCTTAAATTCCTCCCAACTCATGGCATAGGCCATATTTCTTCCTTTGGCTTGAAGTACCGTATTCCACCATTCTAGCGCCCCTTCTTTAAAAAGATGTGACGCATACATAACCTTGTCTTCTTCAGCACATTTACTTATCATAATTACTGCTTCGGTCTTCTCTAACCAACGCAGTGCTGCAGTTTCCCCTTCATTGCCTGCAAATTCAGCTGGTTTACAAGCAAGGAATTCTTTGTAAGTGCAACCAGACGTTGCAGCTTTCATTTTCTTAGGGAGTGGGGCCTGCCGTGGATCATTATCGTGATTAGTATGGTTACCGCCTCCGTTTACACTATTACTGAAATTATCTTCTTGGGTACGTTTACTAGGAATGATTTGTTGAGGTTTAACAGGTTTCTGGGCAGCAGCAAGGATTGCTGGAATAGCATTGGCTATTCCTTGAGCAACAATATTTTCTATATCTTGCCTAGTCATAAATTGATCCTCCTGGTTTTGCTTAGATTGGTTAACCTCGTTAACTGGTTCATTATTAGCGTTTTCCATCTGATAATTAATATATAATTTATTAGTATAGAGTAGATAACAATTATACACAAAACAATCATACAAATTTCACGACACACATATATATATCCAAAATTATCGATTCCTCGATTTCCCTTTTTATATATCATATTATGCATCCGTACACACTGTTATGTTACAAAGTTTTTTTTTTACAAGATAATATTTTTATTACTACTATTATTATTATTATACAATCACAATTACGTTCTCACACCATCCTTTCTGCTGATATTTTAAAAACGACGCTCCCTCTCATCGTATTTCCAGGAGATTTGCTCTCCCACCTCCCGAATCCTATTCCCTGCACCTATCAACTCCTCGCCAAAATGGCGGAGTTCAGCTAAATTTTCATTACTCATTGGTGGGTTTGGTATAGGTTCTGGGTCGAACTGAGGGAAAATGTATAAGGGTTATTTAGGAGGTTTTGAAACTGCCAGTCGTTGGTCCACCATTCGTCCATTTCTCCTAAAGGTTGGGTATGGATTAAAGGTTCTGGGATGGCTGGTTCCAAATTTATTGGAAGTTGAGTTTTGGCAGGATAAGGGTAAAGGTTGGTATTGATAGGTCTAATGATATCACAGCTTGCCAATATGCGATCCAACTCCTCTTGTAATGGCAACTCCTCAACTTGTTTAGAACTTTCCCCAATTTCCATTTCTACTTGCCTAAAACCTTCCCCGATCACAATTCCTTTTCCTTTATCTATGGGATTCTCTATTTTGGGAACCTTTCTAGTTGCTGGTTTCCTTCTGCGTACACGCCTCCAGCCTACGAATCTTCTCCTTTTCTTAGGCTTTGGTTTCTCCAGAAGTGGAGCGTGGAATTCCATAGGTTCTTCCACATCGGGTAGGTAACCAGTAAAGTCTTTGGAAACTTCTACTTTCACCGGATAGAGATTGAGATTCTGAAGGGCTTCAGATAACTCATTCATGCTGTTTAGCATATATGCAAAATACTAAGTTAAAATTTTATAACAAAATTTCACAGATAACCTTCAAGTATTATTGCATACCATGTGACTACTTTAATACAAAAGACAACTGAAAATTAAAACATACTAGGGTTTATTGTAAACTTATTTATTTACTGGGTAAAGTTTCTGGCTTGTAGGTGATATGGGTGCTAGAACTGAGTTAGGGTATTTAAAGATTTGCATTTACTGCTACAGTGGCTAGCATATAGAGATATGCCCATTTTTCATCTAACTTGTCTTCCCATGGTGGGTTACTGCCTAGTTCCTGGGTTTCCTGATTAACCCTCATTTCTTTTGGTTGTGATTTCTTTATTTTTTCCTGACTTTTCCTAATAATCAAACTTCTTTTATTAGGAGAAAGTGGTTCCTCATATTGTGCCTTTCGAACAAATATTCCTTCCTCAGTATCTGTTGGGTAGTTTGAGGATGAAGTTCCTTTTTCTTTCGGTGAAGTATCTAATTTATGGTAGATATCTGAAAGTCTTTGCTTACCCATACTGTAAACAAATATTCAAATAATAAAACACGTAATCACAAAAATGGCAATCAGTAAAATTAAGTATTTTCTAAATACTTAATTGGCTTAAATCAGTGGCTCTGATACCACCTTTTTCTGTCACGGCCCCCGGCCCGATTTGACCCGGTTCAGGGGCCGCGGGACAAAAAATCCCGTGGTATTTATTTAATTGAGTTAACAGCGGAAGATTTTAGCAGGATCTTTTTAAAACTGAAAATGCCCGATTATTTTATTTCATAATTCGGGATAAAACCCCGGTAGTTTACAATAAGGTGATTTCACTAGGAAATCTTTATTTTACAAAACATGTTTCTTTATTTATATTGAGCCACTCCCTTAAGCTTGTAGTGCTTCGCGGCACTTTTCCTGGATCACAACAGATCACCTGAAACATGTTTGAAAAAGTTTTTGTCAGCAGGGAAATACTGGTGAATCATTCTTTTTACTAAAAACGACGCGTTATTATAATGTACAGTATTAAGAGCGATTACAATGTTTATATATATCAACCATTTACCCACGGTATTTATCACTCGACCACCTATTGGCTATCTCGTTGTCCAATGGTGTCTGTGATTATGGTCATATCACCCATTGGCTAACCCGTTGTCCAATGGTGACGGTTATCAAGTAATGTATACAAAACCCCACATACCGGCTGTAATTTGGAGACTACAAAGACTTAATCCCTGTAATTATAACTTTGAAAATAAATAGGGTTTTGGAAACAATTTGATAAAAAGAGAATGACTCACTTTGCAGATTTAAGTGGACAGAGCTTAGCCTACTGATTAGCCTTGTAACCTAATTTAAATAACAATGCACACGAACTAGGTTAGTAACTAATACAGCATTTACGATAACTCACGAGATTAAACCCTCACAACGAATGACAAAGTGCGATACTTAAACACCCATCGAATTCACGACGAATGACAAAGCATAACCCTAATGTGGGCAGCACTTAAACATCCATTGGATAGTTTCAATCAATCGGACATTGAATCGTAGCAGCGATCGAGTTATTACCCTGTTTTGCGGCAGCGTTTCGTGATTGTGTGTGTTTTTGGGCTGTTTCTATGATATCTCAGTGTATATAACGAATTTGTTCGTCGTTCCAACGCCAAAATGCAAGTCCCACACCCCACTATTTATACTGAAAATTTGACCTCCTCGCGTGACGCGAGGGGTCATGTATGGGGCGTCGCGTGACGCGAGGGGTCACCACTCTATTATAGAGTAGCCCCGTGTGTTTGTAGCTCAGGTGAGTCAGCGGATTTTCAAAATTCGATTTTGACAGCAAATTATATGGATAATCATCAATAGGGAATACCCCCCCCCCCCCTTGAGTTTTAGGGGCCCTGATCCTGATCCTGATTCTGATTGTTCTGAAAATTTTAGGGTTTGTGCAGAATCACTTGGGTTTCTCAATTAGGGTTTCCTATTGGACAATAAATCAAAAGAAATAATATTTTTTTTTAATGAGGATTGTTACACTTACGGACCGTAAGGCATATGCCTCGCGGTTCATAAGGGACCTTCACAAACTAAAATTTTGCCATTTTGGCACATTTGATTCCTCAACTATCCATCTTCCATATTTTGTACGAAATGGTCCCTCTCGTCCAACTTACCAGGAATATTTGAGAGTTATCGGATACGTGTCGCTATATTATTTGTCATAAATCTTCGATGTGTCACAATTATCTAGACAAAATGCCAAAAAAAAATTATGCATGTAAATATTTAGACGTAGGGGAAGGATCCATTAAAATGTGGATTTTGTCTAAGTAGCCTAAGAAGGATTGTAGAGATGACATGTGACATTACTTATAGGTAGGATGAAAGTGTATTTTGGTCCTAAAACACAAACTCTCACCCTTTTGTTTTCTAAAAATACAATACAAAAAATCTTGTAAAAAATATTTAGCACAAAAATCTAACACAAAAAATCCAGCATAAAAATATAGCACAAAAAAAATCCCGCAAAAAAATTCAGCAAAAAAAATGCAGTCCAAAAACTTCAACATAAAAAATCCAACACAAAAATGTAGCAAAATAATATAGTACAATAAAATTAAGCACAAAAATGTTGTACAACATAGAAATCTAAGACAATTTTTTCGGTTTTTTTAGATATCATATTTTATATAGCAATATGATGATCAAATTAAAGATAACATGATACTCGATTTTACCGTGCAATTTAAAAAAAAAAAGTCGTATGAAAAAAGTTATGAACGTTTAAAAAATATAGAGAACATACACGTGTTTTGCATGTGGAGAGAAAAACTTAACAAATATTTTGTTACAAAAATCCCTTTACACCCATCTTTTCATACACTTTATCTTAACCGTTGATTTGAATAATGAAACAATAAATTTCATTAGTTAATTTTTATTTATCATTGGACAAAAGTAAAACTAAAAGATTTTTTTTTTTTTTTGTGTTTTACATTGTTACCATATAGAAATAAATGTATAACATTTATTATTTTATTATTCGTATGTAAGTTTTTTTTTTTTCATCGTCTTCAATAATTATATTTTTTTGATAGTGATTGTCAAATCAGCTACAGTACTTTTATTTCAATTTTGTTTTTTTGCCTTTTATTTTATTTTTTCTTCATATTTTTGGTTTTTTTAATCTTTTGTTGTAACTCTCAACCCTCCAATTTCTAGAATTGTTACTTACATCTTTTAACTTATCTAAAAACTTTATAAAATATTATTTTGCCTGAAGAAACACTGATTAACACCTGAGGTGAAACTAGCCTGTTCGTCTCTTCTGTGGGTTCAATCTCCTTCGTTACTCGCCAAATGACGGGTCCTGCAAAACAGCAACACCGTTAGCTCGTTAAGAGGGGAATATGGGGGTTTCCCACTTAACCGGGCTCCGGCGTGAGAATAAGTTATGTTCTGAGGAAATAAAACAGTGTGTGTTAAGAGTGAGAGTGTGGAGAATAGGATGATTTAACCTGAATGATGAAGGGCTCTATTTATAGCCGGAGGGTGAAAGAGGGAGGAGCAACCTTGCCAGCTGTTACAGGGCGCCAGCTGTCCGACCAAGGGGAATATCCTCTTGGTCTCCTCTGCTGTGGTCAGGATAGTGGTACACGTGGCGCGCCCATATTTGTCCATGCTGGAGACGTCGTACTGGTACTGTCGGTCTGCTCCTTGATTTGTTGCAGGCCTACATGGCGCTTGATGAATGGTGACACGTGCTGTCCTTCCTGTCGGAGTGAGCATCTTTGGTGCCACCTTGACGTCTTCCAGAAGCTTCTAGAAGCTTCTGGATTCGCTTGCTGATGTAGGCGCCGTGTAGGATGAAAAAGTGGTGTGGTCTTTGCCATGTGGGCTGGGAATTGGGACCATACCTCTTCAAGTCCCCCAGTCCAGTGTGCCTTCTAGTTGAGTTGATCGTCTAGGAGGGATTCTGGACTTATAAGGGTAGTGGTTGTTGGTGTTGTCGGAATACATGTCTGTAACTTTGCGTGGTTGGGCCAAATATTCATACGGCGCGTGCCATATGGTAGTAATTCTGCAAAAAATGAGCCAAGTGGGTGCGTGGCGCATGGTGTGCTTGTGACTTTGTGAAACTGAGCCAACTGGACACGCGGCGCATGTTGGTAAGTTTCCAAAGTTGAGCCAACTGGACGCGTGGCGCGTGGCGTGTTGGTAAGTTTGCAAAGTTGAGCCAACTGGACGCATGGCGCATGGCGTGTTGGTAAGTTTTCAAAGTTGAGCCAACTGGACGCATGGCGCATGGTGTGTTGGTAAGTTTGCAAAGTTGAGCCAACTTGATGCATTGCGCATGGCGTGTTGGTAAGTTTGCAAAGTTAAGCCAACTGGACGCATGGCGCATGGCGTGTTGGTAAGTTTGCTTCTGAAAGAAGTTTCCTTTGTTGGATAAAGACAACTGATGTGACTGTCTGGTGTCCCTGTCTTGTCGGAGGTGAACAGACGTCTTTTCAGTGGTGTCAGTTACTTTCCCTCCCTTTGTCAGACGTGTGCCGCCCATGCTCCCGGAAAAAGAGGTGACGGTTTCTCTCTCTGCTGACGTGTCTTTTCCCCATTGGATGACCTTCTGAGTTCCTGACGGCCCACAACCCATCGCATTAAATGCGATGGGTATAAATACACGGCAGTTTTCTTCATTCCTTTCACTTTTCAAAATTTGAACTCCGGTGATTTCTCATATTTCCTTCTCTCTTCCTCTTTTAAGTTTATCCATATTGTCTTTTCGCATTTTCTCTCAATATTTCTGGAGCGAATCCTTCATCGAAGAAAAGGAGGAACAAGGGTAAACATCCTCCAGGTCCTGATCAGCCAACGATAGGGTGGAAAGAAGAAGAGTTTCACAATTTGGTGAGGGAGATGGGTTTCCTTCCTGAGTGGGGTGCCCAGTTCCCAACTCCAGGTTCTACTGCCATGGACGCACCTCCTGGTTACATTACATTGTATGCTGCTTTTTTCCGGGAGGGTAACTTCAGACTCCCGATGACCAAGTTTACTGCTGAGGTGTTGAGGATTTATGGGCTCCATATCTCTCAAATCAACGCGATTGGGCTTCCCCGCGTTACCCATTTTGAGTTTTTCTGCAGAGCCAACCGTGTTGAGCCAACTTTTGAAATGTTTAACGTTTTCTACACTGTGACTTACACCAACGGTTTTTACTCTTTTAACTCCCGGACCGGTGGTGTTATCCCCTGTTGTTCCAATCCTCTAAAAAGCCTGCACGATTGGAAACAAAAGTTTTTCTACATTCGCCGTGGTGTTATCCCTGTAGATATGCACTATCGGTCAGCGAGTGAAGGGATCCCGAAGGTGGATGTGACGGTGGATTATGCTCAACAGGGGTGGTACAAGAAAGTGACGCACAAGGCGACTGCTATTTCTCAAATTGAGGAGAGGGCGTTGGTTGGTGCCGGTATGAGCATGTTGTAGGTCCCAAACAACCCTCTGGGTGTTCCTGTTTATGGATATCAAGGCAAACGTATGTAATGTTTCATAGTTAGTTAGTTTTTTTTTTTTTTTTTTTTTTTTTGTAAGTTCTTCCTCATCTCCTTGTTTTTCGCAGTTGGGTACAGCTTGTTGAATGTTATAGATCCGAATGCCGGTGGTGCCATGGTTGAGGCGATTCAGGAGGTTGGGAAACCAACTTGGTTTGATCAAATTCGCCACCGTTTCTTACATCCTTCGAATGAGAGTTTTGTTGCTTATGCCAACGTTGTTTTAGGTGAAGATGTTGAAGATGATGTTGATGATGCTATTGATCCTACTCGAGAGGAAGTTATTGTTCTCTCGAGTGAGGGATCTGATAGATCTCTTGAAGGCCTAACTTCTCATTCCCCGCGTGCAGGTCCGGCACAGGGGGTTGCCCATGAGCCTGTTAATGAACCTGTTGATGATGATGTGGAGGTTCCGGTTGAGACTGCTGATCAGTTGGAAACAAGGAAAAAAACAAAGGCTGGCAAGCCGGAGAGGAAAGAGAAGAGGGCTGAGGAAAAAAACCATTGAGACTCCTCGTAAGCGACCCTCTACTCTTCCTGTCTTAGATTACGTTGTCGTTTATGATACATTGTCTGGTTTAGGGGCCAGAGAAAGACATCGTGGGTCTGATCCTGATGACAGCGTTACTCTGACGGAGATGATGAAGAAAAAACTTCTTGAGGATAAGAAGCGGAAACTTGATGAGCAGGCTGCTGCTATGCTTGCCACGAAAAGGGCCAAACTCCAGAAGGAAACTCCTCCTGCACCTTCGGAGTCTGAAATTGACATGGGTGTTTTTAGTGAAAATCGTGGCAATCTTTTGGAGGAAATATACGCCGCTTCTGCCCCTACAGGTAGAGGCTTTGTAGTTGTTAGTCTGGTTTTTTAACTTCCGGGTTGTTTTTTAGTATTATGATTGCCTCATGGCAGGTGTCAAGTCGGGCAAGGCGCCGCGCAAGATTGATATTTCCAAAATCACTCCTCCTACCTCTCCACCGTCTAGGACGTTCGAGTTGTCTCCTCCCCATGATGATCTGGGTGAGAAGAAAAATCAAAATGATGTAAATGCTGAGCGTGTTGGTGAAGGTGGTGGCGATGGCGCTGGTGGTCATGTTGCAGGTGGTGCTGGTGGAGATGGTCGAGACAAAGGTGTTGAGACAGAGGCGGAGTCCAGTGAGGCTACACAACACCAGACCATTTATACCAAACGTCCACTAGGTGGTGGTGGTGGTGCTACCTCAGGGGTGGCTCAGAGTCATGAGTTTGAGAAGGTCCAAACAGGGTCTTGGGATACCCACAATCCTGCATGTGATGATCTGCCGCATGCTCCCCGGTGGGGCTTGACTCAGGGCTCCCGCATGAATGACATTGGTAATTGTCGAGAGTTCTTCTCATTGTCTCTCCCCCCTGCTGAGAGGTTGTTCCAGAAAAGACGTAACCGGTTTGATCTATTGGATGATCATGTTCATGCCGGTGTCAACTTCCTTGCTACTTCACAAGAGATTGTTCGGGAATGGAAGTTGATGGGGGAGGAGACTCTTGAGTTCAAAAATGAGAAAAAAGTATTCACTGAAGAGAGAGAGAAGTTCAATAGTGAGAAGAAAGGTTTGTTGTGGAGGTTGTCCGATGCTGAGGAGAAACTTGCACAGGAGAAAAAGGCTAACTCCGACAAACAAAAGAATTGGGAGGCCGCTTGTGAGCGGACCAATAAAGAGCTTCAGGCGCAACGTGAAGCGATTGTCAGGATGTCTGCTGAGAAATGCAAGATTAGTGAGGAAGCTGAGGAGGCGCGTGTTGCGTCTAGCAAGAGGGAAGAAGAGTATCTTCAACACATTTCTAAGTTGGAAAAGTTGGCTGAAGAGAAGGTTACTGAGTGCAAGGCTTCTGAGCTTCTTGCTGAGGAGATATCTGACAATTGCAAGTGGTTGCTCTCGCGCGCGGTGCCCCTGGTAACTTCCTTTGTTTGTGTTTATTTTCGATTTGTGTTGGTTACTCTTCTTATGTTTCTTATGTGCTTTTTCGCAGATTGCTGAACGTATAGTGATATCTCATGAGCTTGCCAGCTACATGTTTGAGTTGGGTCAAGCGGGGTATAATAGCGGGCGAAAGGATGGTTATAGTGAGGGTAGGGCTGCAGCTGTTAATAATGAGAAGGACTACCATTTTGAGTTGTACAAAGAGGATTGTGGAAGAAAATATGCTGCAAAGCGACAAGAATTTGCATCTTTGGAGTTTGGTGTTGTGAAGGTTGCCCAGAAATTATCTCGGAAACCTGATGGTGTTGCCTTATTGAAGAAGGCTCTTGGGGATGAAGATCGCCCGACTGGAGGCGCTGGTACTAGTCATCCGGAGTAAAGAAATCCGGCTTGCATGCCGTGTGTGGGCTTTGATAGCCTTGTAACTATCTTGACAATCTTTTGAACAATTCACCTTTATGTTTCGTGAACAATTTACCTATAGCTGTCGTAACTGCAACACGTTTTGTTATTGTTGCCATATGTAATGCTTAATGCGTGCTTTAGTTTCTTGTGAATTTTGTTTATCGTTACAATATGTGCATGTGTAATTACTTTGATTAGGTATCACGAATGAATGATGGCGCTGACAGGTTGTGTTGTGTTAGTTACAACGTTTATTCTGTCGTTTATGTGCGCAGGTTGGTTCGTGAATACGAAGTGATCGAGTTACAGGTTATTATGTGGACCCAGCTGTGTTCAGCTTTGGGGGTCTTACAATGTTTATTTACCGTATTTTCGATGCTTTCGTGTTAATGTGGGCACGAAGTATCTATTTGGCGTTTTCTAGGCTTTGGTTGTGTTTCTGACCCGGCTGTGCACTTGTTCGTGACGAGCCTTGGAGGTCTGCAACGTTTCCTAAGGTCGAGCCATTGATGTTTTCGTGTATGCCCGAAGTAATATATTCAGTTGTTGATGTGCGTGAGGGTTATTAGTTTTTAATGTATATATTAAGCCCTTTTTAACACTTTTTAGCCAAGTTTTAAATTTATAAAACACGATATTTACTAACACTAAACACACATATGGGCAAGTGCACCCATCGTGAGCGTAGTATAGTGTTGGTAAGATACCGAGGTCGTCCAAGGACACAAGAGCTTTTAGTACCGGTTTATCCTCAACGTCTAATCAAATCAAAAGTTTAGAAAAAAAGGTTTTTAAACTAAGAAAATAAAAACTAACTAAAATGCTGAAAAATAAAAGTAAAAACAAATAGACAAGATGAATCACTTGGCTCCGACTCGTGTTTAGTGTAACCTTTGATTATTTCCGCACTTTTGCACTTTGTTAAGATATTATCTTAGTTATTGTAGTAGGCCCCTCTTTTGGAGGTGACGTTACCCTCAACCCAGTAGTTTGAGTCAGCAAGGATACATTCCTAAAGGGTCGGATTATTGAAAGATAATTAATTAAGTTATTAATGCATAATGTGGTAGGCCCCTCTTTTGAAGGCGCCGTTACCCTCGGCTAAGTAGTCTGAGTCAGCAGGGATACAGTCCTAAGTAGCCGGGTTAAAGTTTTAATAGTAGTTTAACTTATGAGGGGGTCAAAGAGTTTGGACCCCCGCCATCCAATACCGCTAAGTATTGAAGGAGGTCCTACTAAATTTGACCCAGGTCCTTTGCAGGATCTATACACTGAACAATGGCAAGACTCTTACCAAACCGTTCCCTTAACCCCCGACCAGGTAGCCAACATACCTCCATATAGACCGTGGAGATATGAATGGTGAAAATCTTTTATTTTATATAGACAGTAAAATAATGCCAAGACACCACAGACAAACGATAAGGAAGAATCACCTTCAACATAAGAAACTAGTTATTAAAGTCATTAATACATAACCAATTAAAAAGTGCGAAAAGATTAAAAATAAAAAGTATTACACTAGACACTTTGTCTTCACCAAGTGATGTAAGAGACTTAGGCAAACATGGCCTTGATTGTCAAGAACTCTTACGATCAATCTTGGATCCCGAGACGACTCACACACTCTATGATGGACAATGGATGATGGTGTTATGGTGGTGGTGGGTGGTGGGTGAAGTGTGAGAGAGGTGGTGTGCCAAGGGATGGTTTGAGCTTGAGCCAAGCACTCCTATTTATAGGCTGAACAGAAGCTCGGGCACGGCCCCGTGTCCAGTGGGCACGGCCCCGTGTCCACATCCTTCTCTTTCTTCATTAATTGCTCTTGTCTTTATTAGTTGACCACGGCCCCGTGTCCGCTGGGCACGACCCCGTGTGCAGAAGCATATCTGTACTATCAAGATTTGCCTGGATTCTGCGAATCTTATAGTTGACCACGACCCCGTGTCCGCTGAGCACGGCCCCGAGGTGGGCGATGGAAGCTTCTACAACTTTGTCTTTTATGCTGACACTTGGGCACGCCCCCGTGCTCAGTGAGCACGTGGCGTGTTCAGCCTTCTGTTTTCTTGTTTTGCTTGGGAAGATGCTGTCGTGGGGTCGGGCATGCCACGTTTGTTCCTTTTCTTGTATTTGTGTTAGATTTAGCTGCCTTTTTGCTTCTTTTGTTAATTTGAGCTCATTTAATCCTGAAAATATAAAAGGAAGACAAAAGCACACTTTTTCCAACATTAGTACTAAAAAGGGTTAGTTTTATGTCACAATTGATGTAATTTATATGTTGCATTTTGCACACATCAAATACCCCCACACTTGAATCTTTGTTTGTCCTCAAGCAAAACTCTTTATAATGTGGCTTTACACTCCCAAATGGAATTGGTAGAAAAGAAGGTTTTTGGGCTTCTCATAAAGTGTCGGGATTTCAAAATTCTTTAATTAGTTTTATTTCTATTTATTTACAATCCTATTCGTCATGATTTATTTAAAACTTTTCATAAGATAAATTACTTATTAGGGCATAACATGCCTTTTTAAAATTCTATTTATATACAAGTTCACATACCTCACGGGAGATCACTCAAAACTCGGCCGAAAATGTATTTTAGTGAATCACTCAAGAGCGGCATGCAACTTACTCCTACCATAGGCTTGTCAAGCAATCAATCCTCCTCCTTTTTAACTGTATACCTTTGTAAATATCAAGAGGACTTTTGGGTGAAGGGTTAGGCTAGGGTTAAAGGTAGGTGGTTGGGTTAGTGGTTAGTAGAAAATGGCGAAAAAGCGTAAAAAGCGTCGGTTTTCGAAAGACTTTTTATTTTTGCAATTTTTATTTTGATGAAGCTATTATTCAAACAAAGTTATTTTTGATGAACTTGTTTGTTTATTTCTTTTGCTTCATCATCAAAACAATTTTTTTCTTTTTTTTTCAAAGTCAAACGAAAAACTGAGCTTGTTACTAAAACAAAGTGTTAAAAATAAAAATGTTTTGGTGGGTGAAAGGGTGTTTGGTTTGGGTTAAGAAATGAAAAGGTTTAGGCTCAAATGGGTTAACTAGGGAGATTTTGGGTAGGTGGTAAAAAAAAATAAAAAAAAAATAATGGTGTAGAAATAAAAAGGGTTAGTCCTAATGCCTCCATCATTTACTTACTCGGGTTTAAGTTGGTAAGGACCGAGAATGTATCGTCGTGGCAAGTTCTAGAGTTGTAAGAACCAAGCGGCTATTCACACAAGAAACGAAAAATGAGCATTTAATTTAAAGATATATATTTGTATGCTCAATAAAGGCTCAAAACTCACTTTTGTGGGAATGGGTTTTTATGTGATCAAGTATATATAATTAAATTTTAACTAAGCTTGTCATGCATTTTCATAATTTTCTTATGTTGGTTCTTTTTATCACGACGCTATCGGTTGTAAATTTGTAAAAATATAACCTTTTTAGAATTTTGAAATTCCCAAATTAAACCTAGACAAGTAAAAAATGAAAATTTTTGAAAAAAAATTGGGGTGATTAGCGGTTCCAATAGAGTTTTGTGTAAGGCTTGTAGTTAGTACTTGCAAGATTCAAGGTTTTAGCATCCCCCCCACACTTAAATTACACATTGTCCTCAATGTGTCCCAAAAATAAGTTTTTAGGTTGATTGAATGTGTAAAAAGGTGTGAAAAAGCAAAAATTTGTGTTACTGGGCGCTGGACATGGCCCCGTGTTGTCCGGGCACGGCCCCGTGTTCAATTGCCAGTGACAAAAATTAAACAAAAGAAACAGAAGCCTGGACACGGGGGCGTGTTGGGTGAACACGGCCCGTGTCCAGTTTACCTGAACTGGGTTATTTCTGCAGACTGTGCAGCACGGGGCCGTGTTGGGCGAACACGGCCCGTGCTGAGCTTACTGTTAATGAAGAAAACTGTCGGATGGCCCTGTTTTCCTGCATGGGGTGCTAGTTCAAGTTTCCCTTGTTATCCTTTGCCATCCTGAGTGTATTTTATTCCTGAAAATTAAAACTTTTTGTTAATGAAGAAAATTCGTTCCCCGGCAACGGCGCCAAAAACTTGATGTGCATGAGTGTTATTAGTTTTTAATGTATATATTAAGCCATTTTTAACACTTTTTAGCCAAGTTTTAAATTTATAAAACAAGATATTTACTAACACTAAACACACATATGGGAAAGTGCGCCCATCGTGAGCGTAGTATAGTGTTGGTAAGATACCGAGGTCGTCCAAGGACACAAGAGCTTTTAGTACCGGTTTATCCTCAACGTCTAATCAAATCAAAAAGTTTGGAAAAAGGTTTTTTAAACTAAGAAAATAAAAACTAACTAAAATGCTGAAAAATAAAAAATAAAAGAAAAAAAACAGATAGACAAGATGAATCACTTGGCTCCGACTCGTGTTTAGTGTAACCTTTGATTATTTCCGCACTTTTGCACTTTGTTAAGAGATTATCTTAGTTATTGTAGTAGGCCCCACTTTTGAAGGTGACGTTACCCTCAACCCAGTAGTTTGAGTCAGCAAGGATATAATCCTAAAGGGTCGGATTATTGAAAGATAATTAATTAAGTTATTAATGCATAATGTGGTAGGCCCCTCTTTTGAAGGCGACGTTACCCTCGGCTAAGTAGTCTGAGTCAGCAGGGATACATTCCTAAGTAGCCGGGTTAAAGTTTTAATAGTAGTTTAACTTATGAGGGGGTCAAAGAGTTTGGACCCCCGCCATCCAATACCGTTAAGTATTGAAGGAGGTCCTACTAAATTTGACCCAGGTCCTTTGCAGGATCTATACACTGAACAATGGCAAGACTCTTACCAAACCGTTCCCTTAACCCCCGACCAGGTAGCTAACATACCTCCATATAGACCGTGGAGATATGAATGGTGAAAATCTTTTATTTTATATAGACAGTAAAATAATGCCAAGACACCACGGACAAACGATAAGGAAGAATCACCTTCAACATAAGAAACTAGTTATTAAAGTCATTAATACATAACCAATTAAAAAGTGCGAAAAGATTAAAAATAAAAAGTATTACACTAGACACTTTGTCTTCACCAAGTGATGTAAGAGACTTAGGTAAACATGGCCTTGATTGTCAAGAACTCTTACGATCAATCTTGGATCCCGAGATGACTCACACACTCTATGATGGACAATGGATGATGGTGGTGGATGATGGTGTTATGGTGGTGGTGTGTGGTGGGTGAAGTGTGAGAGAGGTGGTGTGCCAAGGGATGGTTTGAGCTTGAGCCAAGCACTCCTATTTATAGGCTGAACAGAAGCTCGGGCACGGCCCCGTGTCCAGTGGGCACGGCCCCGTGTCCACATCCTTCTCTTTCTTCATTAATTGCTCTTGTCTTTATTAGTTGACCACGGCCCCGTGTCCGCTGGGCACGACCCCGTGTGCAGAAGCATATCTGTACTATCAAGATTTGCCTGGATTCTGCGAATCTTATAGTTGACCACGACCCCGTGTCCACTGAGCAAGGCCCCGTGGTGGGCGATGGAAGCTTCTACAACTTTGTCTTTTATGCTGACACTTGGGCACGCCCCCGTGCTCACTGAGCACGGGGCGTGTTCAGCCTTCTGTTTTCTTGTTTTGCTTGGGAAGATGCTGTCGTGGGGTCGGGCATGCCACGTTTGTTCCTTTTCTTGTATTTGTGTTAGATTTAGCTGCCTTTTTGCTTCTTTTGTTAATTTGAGCTCATTTAATCCTGAAAATACAAAAGGAAGACAAAAGCACACTTTTTCCAACATTAGTACTAAAAAAGGGTTAGTTTTATGCCACAATTGATGTAATTTATATGTTGCATTTTGCACACATCAAAAGATAGCCAAACACTTCTTGTATTAGTGTTAAAGGTGTTGGCGCACAGCCATTACAAGTATATAGAAAAAACTTCGGCTGTTTACATGTAGCATCTTCTTAACTGTTGGGCATTCCAGGTTCTTGGGATTTCTTTGTCATCTAGGGTGCGCAGCTTATATGCCCATTTTCCCAGAACTTCATCAACAACATAAGGACCCTCCCACTTGGGAGCTAATTTTTCGGGCTTTTCGGCGTTAGACGCTTCATTGTCCCTTAGGACGTAATCTCCCGGGTTGAAGGTGCAGATTTTGACTTTGGAGTGGTAATACTTCTCTAGCTTCGTTTTGTATTTCGCTTCGTTTATTGCTGCCATCTCTCTCCTTTCTTCTAGGAGGTCAAGGTCTAACCTCCTTTCTTCTTCGTTGTTTATCATGTTCATGGAGAGCATTCTTGGTGATGGCAGTCCAATCTCCGCTGGTATCACAGCCTCGGACCCATAAACTAAGCTGAATGGTGACTCCCCGTTGCTTGTCTTGGGCATCGTCCTATGGGCCCATAATATGCTTGGCAATTCGTCAACCCAGCCTCTTCTTTGCTCTCCCAGTCGTGCTTTGATGCCGTCTACAATGCTCTTGTTAACGGCTTCTACTTGACCATTCCCCTGCGGATGCGTAACCGAGGAGAACGTATGCTCTATGTGTAACTCTTTGAACCATCGTTGGAGGTCTTTTGCAGCAAAATTCGTCCCGTTATCGGTGATAATTCTCAGAGGCAGTCCGAATCTGCAGATTATCTGTTCCCAGATGAATCGCCAAACTACGGTAGATGTGGTTGACGCCAGTGCCTTCGCCTCCACCCATTTTGTGAAATAGTCCACCACGACTATGATGAATTTCACTGCACCTGGGGCTTCAGGGAAGGGGCCAACCATATCTATTCCCCATTGTTGGAACGGCCATGCCGTTGTTACAGGGACTAATTCGTTCTTGGGACGCATCGTCTTGGGAGCGTGTCTCTGGCACCCGCTGCATTTTCTCAAAACCTTCACTGCATCTAGATGCATGCCGTGCCAGTAATACCCGGCATTCATCACTTTTGCTACCACCATTCTCGGTCCGGCATGAATGCCACAGATTCCTTCATGAACTTCTCGAATCAGGTAGTTCGCGTCCTCTGGGTCGACACATCTCAACAACGGTCCTAAGTAGGATTTTCGATACAATTTTTCGTCGACCATCTGGTAGTGTTCGGATTTGTATTGCACCTTCCTTGCCTTGGCTTTGTTCTCCGGGAGTATGTCGGATTGGAGATACATAATTATCGGAGTCATCCACGACGTTGTTCCCAACTGAATGACGCTCACTTCTCTTAATGGTACCGATGGGTTGCTTTGAACTTCAATGCGTACATCCTTGGCCAGGTGCTGGAAACTTGTGGATGCGAGTTTACTAAACGCGTCTGCTGGTTTATTCTCGCTCCTGTTGATGTGATGCACCTTGTAGGAATAGAAGTTTTGCAGCAATGTTTTTGCTTTATTCAAGTAGAGCGCCATCACGTCTCCCTTGGCGTCGTACTGGCCATTAATCTGTCCGGCTACTAGCATTGAGTCCACATGTGCCTCAATGTGTTTGACTCCCATCTTGATTGCTAACCTCAGACCGGCAAGGAAAGCTTCGTATTCGGCTTCATTATTCGTGCTCTTGAAGTCTAACCGGATTGCATACGTGAATTCGTGCTTCTCTGGGCTTACTAGCCTAAGCCCTGCACCTGCGCCATCTTCGTTAGACATGCCATCTGTGTATAGTAGCCACGGTTCTTCTGAACATTGCCTTTCAGCTCTTTCCATTGCCTTACACTCTCGGTCCCTGTCATCAGGTACTTCTGTCATGAAATCGGCTAACACCTGGCCCTTGATTGCTGGTCTCGGCCTGAAAACAACATTATGGCCTCCCACTTCTATCGCCCACTTTGCTAATCTTCCAGAAATCTCAGGCCTTGCAAGGATGTTGCCAATGTTGTAGTTTGTTAAGACATGAATGACGTGGTTAGCGAAATATCTGCGCAGCCGCCTTGATGCATGAATTAGAGCCAACACTAGTTTTTCCATTATAGCGTACCTCGTCTCTGGATCATTGAGAGTGCGAGACACATAATAAACCGGTGTCTGTATGCCTTGTCAATCTACGAGCAGAATTACGCCGACTGCTTTGTCAGAAGCTGATAGGTACATTACTAAAGGTTCTCCTTTTACTGGTGTCGTTAGTGTTGGTAGCCTCATGAGGCAGTCTTTCATTTCGCGGAACGCTTTTTCAGCTTCCGGAGTCCACTAGAACTGACTCTTCTTCATGCAATTGCGGAGTGTCTTGATAAA
>JARYGA010058887.1:0-50094 GCA_030545235.1 Helianthus tuberosus | reverse complement strand
CCCAAGAATGGAATCGTCGAGCGAAAACACATGAAAACCTCATAGAAGCAGCTTTTCTTGCCACCAGACCTTTCTCCATCAATTAGGAATCTGATGCCGTCACTAAACACATTCCTTAAATTGTAGCCATTCGTTGAGTGTGTTTTTTTTTTGTGTCTAATCCGCATATATATCACCATTGCCCTTGATTTTCTTGACTGTATATCTCTTAAATGTCAACATATACACGTGTGATTTAGTTTACGAAAATTTTTCAATGCCGAGAACCTCAACCAGAGAGTAAAAAAGGCGTAAGTTTCACAATGGTGTAAAATTAAAATGGGATATACCGGGCTAGGATTCGAGTTACAGGAAAAAGGGCCAAACCAACCACCCAAGAATGGAATCGTCGAGCGAAAACACTTGACAACCTCCTAGAAGCGGCTTTTCTTGCCACCAGATCTTTCGTCATCAATTAGGAATCTGATGCCGTCACTAAACACATTCCTTAAATTGTAGCTATTTGTTGAGTGTTTTTTTTGTGTCTAATACGCATATATATCACCATTGCCCTTGATTTTCTTGACTGTATATCTCTTAAATGTCAACATATACACGTGTGATTTAGTTTACGAAGATTTTTCAATGCCGAGTACCTCTATCAGATAGTAAAAAAGGCGTAAGGTTCACAATGATGTAAAATTAAAATGGGATATACCGGGCTAGGATTCGAGTTACAGGAACAAGGGCCAAACCAACCACCCAAGAATGGGATCGTCGAGCGAAAACATTTGAAAACCTCATAGATGCAGCTTTTCTTGCCACCAGACCTTATTCCATCAATTAGGAATCTGATGCCGTCACTAAACACATTCCTTAAATTGTAGCAATTTGTTGAGTGTTTTTTTTGTGTCTAATCCGCATATATATCACCATTGCCCTTGAATTTCTTGACTGTATATCTCTTAAGTATCAACATATACACGTGTGATTTAGTTTAAGAAGATTTTTCAATGCCGAGAACCTCGATCAGAGAGTAAAAAAGGCGTAAGGTTCACAATGGTGTAAAATTAAAATGGGATATAACGGGCAAGGATTCGAGTTTCAGGAACAAGGGTCAAACCAACCACCCAAGAATGGAATCGTCGAGCGAAAACACATGAAAACCTCATAGAAGCAGCTTTTCTTGCCACCAGACCTTTCTCCATCAATTAGGAATCTGATGCCGTCACTAAACACATTCCTTAAATTGTAGCCATTCGTTGAGTGTGTTTTTTTTGGTGTCTAATCCGCATATATATCACCATTGCCCTTGATTTTCTTGACTGTATATCTCTTAAATGTCAACATATACACGTGTGATTTAGTTTACGAAGATTTTTCAATGCCGAGAACGTCTATCAGAGAGTAAAAAAGGCGTAAGGTTCACAATGCTGTATAATTAAAATGGGATATACCGGGCTAGGATTCGAGTTACAGGAACAAGGGCCAAACCAACCACCCAAGAATGGAATCGTCGAGCGAAAACACATGAAAACCTCATAGAAGCAGCTTTTCTTGCCACCAGACCTTTCTCCATCAATTAGGAATCTGATGCCGTCACTAAACACATTCCTTAAATTGTAGCCATTCGTTGAGTGTGTTTTTTTTGGTGTCTAATCCGCATATATATCACCATTGCCCTTGATTTTCTTGACTGTATATCTCTAAAATGTCAACATATACACGTGTGATTTAGTTTACGAATATTTTTCAATGCCGAGAACCTCGACCAGAGAGTAAAAAAGGCGTAAGGTTCACAATGGTGTAAAATTAAAATGGGATATACCGGGCTAGGATTCGAGTTACTGGAAAAAGGGCCAAACCAACCACCCAAGAATGGAATCGTCGAGCGAAAACACTTGACAACCTCCTAGAAGCGGCTTTTCTTGCCACCAGATCTTTCTCCATCAATTAGGAATCTGATGCCGTCACTAAACACATTTCTTAAATTGTAGCTATTTGTTGAATGTTTTTTTTGTGCCTAATACGCATATATATCACCATTGCCCTTGATTTTCTTGACTGTATATCTCTTAAATGTCAACATATACATGTGTGATTTAGTTTACGAAGATTTTTCAATGCCGAGTACCTCTATCAGATAGTAAAAAAGGCGTAAGGTTCACAATGGTGTAAAATTAAAATGGGATATACCGGGCTAGGATTCGAGTTACAGGAACAAGGGCCAAACCAACCACCCAAGAATGGAATCGTCTAGCGAAAACACTTGAAAACCTCATAGATGCAGCTTTTCTTGCCACCAGACCTTATTCCATCAATTAGGAATCTGATGCCGTCACTAAACACATTCCTTAAATTGTGGCAATTTGTTGAGTGTTTTTTTTTGTGTCTAATCCGCATATATATCACTATTGCCCTTGAATTTCTTGACTGTATATCTCTTAAATATCAACATATACACGTGTGATTTAGTTTAAGAAGATTTTTCAATGCCGAGAACCTCGATCAGAGAGTAAAAAAGGCGTAAGGTTCACAATGGTGTAAAATTAAAATGGGATATAACGGGCTAGGATTCGAGTTACAGGAACAAGGGCCAAACCAACCACCCAAGAATGGAATCGTCGAGCGAAAACACATGAAAACCTCATAGAAGCAGCTTTTCTTGCCACCAGACCTTTCTCCATCAATTAGGAATCTGATGCTGTCACTAAACACATTCCTTAAATTGTAGCCATTCGTTGAGTGTGTTTTTTTTGGTGTCTAATCCACATATATATCACCATTGCCCTTGATTTTCTTGACTGTATATCTCTTAAATGTCAACATATACACGTGTGATTTAGTTTACGAAAATTTTTCAATGCCGAGAACCTCGAACAGAGAGTAAAAAAGGCGTAAGGTTCACAATGGTGTAAAATTAAAATGGGATATACCGGGCTAGGATTCGAGTTACAGGAAAAAGGGCCAAACCAACCACCCAAGAATGGAATCGTCGAGCGAAGACACTTGACAACCTCCTAGAAGCGGCTTTTCTTGCCACCAGATCTTTCTCCATCAATTAGGAATCTGATGCCGTCACTAAACACATTCCTTAAATTGTAGCTATTTGTTGAGTGTTTTTTTTTTGTGTCTAATACGCATATATATCACCATTGCCCTTGATTTTCTTGACTGTATATCTCTTAAATGTCAACATATACACGTGTGATTTAGTTTACGAAGATTTTTCAATGCCGAGTACCTCTATCAGATAGTAAAAAAGGCGTAAGGTTCACAATGGTGTAAAATTAAAATGGGATATACCGGGCTAGGATTCGAGTTACAGGAACAAGGGACAAACCAACCACCCAAGAATGGAATCGTCGAGCGAAAACACTTGAAAACCTCATAGATGCAGCTTTTCTTGCCACCAGACCTTATTCCATCAAATAGGAATCTGATGCCGTCACTAAACACATTCCTTAAATTGTAGCAATTTGTTGAGTGTTTTTTTTGTGTCTAATCCGCATATATATCACCATTTCCCTTGAATTTCTTGACTGTATATCTCTTAAATATCAACATATACACGTGTGATTTAGTTTAAGAAGATTTTTCAATGCCGAGAACCTCTTTCAGAGAGTAAAATAGGCGTAAGGTTCACAATGGTGTAAAATTAAAATGGGATATAACGGGCTAGGATTCGAGTTACAGAAACAAGGGCCAAACCAACCACCCAAGAATGGAATCGTCGAGCGAAAACACATGAAAACCTCATAGAAGCAGCTTTTCTTGCCACCAGACCTTTCTCCATCAATTAGGAATCTGATGCCGTCACTAAACACATTCCTTAAATTGTAGCCATTCGTTGAGTGTGTTTTTTTTTGTGTCTAATCCGCATATATATCACCATTGCCCTTGATTTTCTTGACTGTATATCTCTTAAATGTCAACATATACACGTGTGATTTAGTTTACGAAAATTTTTCAATGCCGAGAACCTCGACCAGAGAGTAAAAAAGGCGTAAGTTTCACAATGGTGTAAAATTAAAATGGGATATACCGGGCTAGGATTCGAGTTACAGGAAAAAGGGCCAAACCAACCACCCAAGAATGGAATCGTCGAGCGAAAACACTTGACAACCTCCTAGAAGCGGCTTTTCTTGCCACCAGATCTTTCTCCATCAATTAGGAATCTGATGCCGTCACTAAACACATTCCTTAAATTGTAGCTATTTGTTGAGTGTTTTTTTTGTGTCTAATACGCAAATATATCACCATTGCCCTTGATTTTCTTGACTGTATATCTCTTAAATGTCAACATATACACGTGTGATTTAGTTTACGAAGATTTTTCAATGCCGAGTACCTCTATCAGATAGTAAAAAAGGCGTAAGGTTCACAATGATGTAAAATTAAAATGGGATATACCGGGCTAGGATTCGAGTTACAGGAACAAGGGCCAAACCAACCACCCAAGAATGGGATCGTCGAGCGAAAACATTTGAAAACCTCATAGATGCAGCTTTTCTTGCCACCAGACCTTATTCCATCAATTAGGAATCTGATGCCATCACTAAACACATTCCTTAAATTGTAGCAATTTGTTGAGTGTTTTTTTTGTGTCTAATCCGCATATATATCACCATTGCCCTTGAATTTCTTGACTGTATATCTCTTAAGTATCAACATATACATGTGTGATTTAGTTTAAGAAGATTTTTCAATGCCGAGAACCTCGATCAGAGAGTAAAAAAGGCGTAAGGTTCACAATGGTGTAAAATTAAAATGGGATATAACGGGCAAGGATTCGAGTTTCAGGAACAAGGGCCAAACCAACCACCCAAGAATGGAATCGTCGAGCGAAAACACATGAAAACCTCATAGAAGCAGCTTTTCTTGCCACCAGACCTTTCTCCATCAATTAGGAATCTGATGCCGTCACTAAACACATTCCTTAAATTGTAGCCATTCGTTGAGTGTGTTTTTTTTGGTGTCTAATCCGCATATATATCACCATTGCCCTTGATTTTCTTGACTGTATATCTCTTAAATGTCAACATATACACGTGTGATTTAGTTTACGAAGATTTTTCAATGCCGAGAACGTCTATCAGAGAGTAAAAAAGGCGTAAGGTTCACAATGGTGTATAATTAAAATGGGATATACCGGGCTAGGATTCGAGTTACAGGAACAAGGGCCAAACCAACCACCCAAGAATGGAATCGTCGAGCGAAAACACATGAAAACCTCATAGATGCAGCTTTTCTTGCCACCAGACCTTTCTCCATCAATTAGGAATCTGATGCCGTCACTAAACACATTCCTTAAATTGTAGCCATTCGTTGAGTGTGTTTTTTTTGGTGTCTAATCCGCATATATATCACCATTGCCCTTGATTTTCTTGACTGTATATCTCTAAAATGTCAACATATACACGTGTGATTTAGTTTACGAATATTTTTCAATGCAGAGAACCTCGACCAGAGAGTAAAAAAGGCGTAAGGTTCACAATGGTGTAAAATTAAAATGGGATATACCGGGCTAGGATTCGAGTTACTGGAAAAAGGGCCAAACCAACCACCCAAGAATGGAATCGTCGAGCGAAAACACTTGACAACCTCCTAGAAGCGGCTTTTCTTGCCACCAGATCTTTCTCCATCAATTAGGAATCTGATGCCGTCACTAAACACATTTCTTAAATTGTAGCTCTTTGTTGAATGTTTTTTTTGTGCCTAATACGCATATATATCACCATTGCCCTTGATTTTCTTGACTGTATATCTCTTAAATGTCAACATATACATGTGTGATTTAGTTTACGAAGATTTTTCAATGCCGAGTACCTCTATCAGATAGTAAAAAAGGCGTAAGGTTCACAATGGTGTAAAATTAAAATGGGATATACCGGGCTAGGATTCGAGTTACAGGAACAAGGGCCAAACCAACCACCCAAGAATGGAATCGTCGAGCGAAAACACTTGAAAACCTCATAGATGCAGCTTTTCTTGCCACCAGACCTTATTCCATCAATTAGGAATCTGATGCCGTCACTAAACACATTCCTTAAATTGTAGCAATTTGTTGAGTGTTTTTTTTTTGTGTCTAATCCGCATATATATCACTATTGCCCTTGAATTTCTTGACTGTATATCTCTTAAATATCAACATATACACGTGTGATTTAGTTTAAGAAGATTTTTCAATGCCGAGAACCTCGATCAGAGAGTAAAAAAGGCGTAAGGTTCACAATGGTGTAAAATTAAAATGGGATATAACGGGCTAGGATTCGAGTTACAGGAACAAGGGCCAAACCAACCACCCAAGAATGGAATCGTCGAGCGAAAACACATGAAAACCTCATAGAAGCAGCTTTTCTTGCCACCAGACCTTTCTCCATCAATTAGGAATCTGATGCCGTCACTAAACACATTCCTTAAATTGTAGCCATTCGTTGAGTGTGTTTTTTTTGGTGTCTAATCCGCATATATATCACCATTGCCCTTGATTTTCTTGACTGTATATCTCTTAAATGTCAACATATACACGTGTGATTTAGTTTACGAAGATTTTTCAATGCCGAGAACGTCTATCAGAGAGTAAAAAAGGCGTAAGGTTCACAATGGTGTATAATTAAAATGGGATATACCGGGCTAGGATTCGAGTTACAGGAACAAGGGCCAAACCAACCACCCAAGAATGGAATCGTCGAGCGAAAACACATGAAAACCTCATAGATGCAGCTTTTCTTGCCACCAGACCTTTCTCCATCAATTAGGAATCTGATGCCGTCACTAAACACATTCCTTAAATTGTAGCCATTCGTTGAGTGTGTTTTTTTTGGTGTCTAATCCGCATATATATCACCATTGCCCTTGATTTTCTTGACTGTATATCTCTAAAATGTCAACATATACACGTGTGATTTAGTTTACGAATATTTTTCAATGCAGAGAACCTCGACCAGAGAGTAAAAAAGGCGTAAGGTTCACAATGGTGTAAAATTAAAATGGGATATACCGGGCTAGGATTCGAGTTACTGGAAAAAGGGCCAAACCAACCACCCAAGAATGGAATCGTCGAGCGAAAACACTTGACAACCTCCTAGAAGCGGCTTTTCTTGCCACCAGATCTTTCTCCATCAATTAGGAATCTGATGCCGTCACTAAACACATTTCTTAAATTGTAGCTCTTTGTTGAATGTTTTTTTTGTGCCTAATACGCATATATATCACCATTGCCCTTGATTTTCTTGACTGTATATCTCTTAAATGTCAACATATACATGTGTGATTTAGTTTACGAAGATTTTTCAATGCCGAGTACCTCTATCAGATAGTAAAAAAGGCGTAAGGTTCACAATGGTGTAAAATTAAAATGGGATATACCGGGCTAGGATTCGAGTTACAGGAACAAGGGCCAAACCAACCACCCAAGAATGGAATCGTCGAGCGAAAACACTTGAAAACCTCATAGATGCAGCTTTTCTTGCCACCAGACCTTATTCCATCAATTAGGAATCTGATGCCGTCACTAAACACATTCCTTAAATTGTAGCAATTTGTTGAGTGTTTTTTTTTTTGTGTCTAATCCGCATATATATCACTATTGCCCTTGAATTTCTTGACTGTATATCTCTTAAATATCAACATATACACGTGTGATTTAGTTTAAGAAGATTTTTCAATGCCGAGAACCTCGATCAGAGAGTAAAAAAGGCGTAAGGTTCACAATGGTGTAAAATTAAAATGGGATATAACGGGCTAGGATTCGAGTTACAGGAACAAGGGCCAAACCAACCACCCAAGAATGGAATCGTCGAGCGAAAACACATGAAAACCTCATAGAAGCAGCTTTTCTTGCCACCAGACCTTTCTCCATCAATTAGGAATCTGATGCCGTCACTAAACACATTCCTTAAATTGTAGCCATTCGTTGAGTGTGTTTTTTTTGGTGTCTAATCCACATATATATCACCATTGCCCTTGATTTTCTTGACTGTATATCTCTTAAATGTCAACATATACACGTGTGATTTAGTTTACGAAAATTTTTCAATGCCGAGAACCTCGACCAGAGAGTAAAAAAGGCGTAAGGTTCACAATGGTGTAAAATTAAAATGGGATATACCGGGCTAGGATTCGAGTTACAGGAAAAAGGGCCAAACCAACCACCCAACAATGGAATCGTCGAGCGAAGACACTTGACAACCTCCTAGAAGCGGCTTTTCTTGCCACCAGATCTTTCTCCATCAATTAGGAATCTGATGCCGTCACTAAACACATTCCTTAAATTGTAGCTATTTGTTGAGTGTTTTTTTTGTGTCTAATACGCATATATATCACCATTGCCCTTGATTTTCTTGCCTGTATATCTCTTAAATGTCAACATATACACGTGTGATTTAGTTTACGAAGATTTTTCAATGCCGAGTACCTCTATCAGATAGTAAAAAAGGCGTAAGGTTCACAATGGTGTAAAATTAAAATGGGATATACCGGGCTAGGATTCGAGTTACAGGAACAAGGGACAAACCAACCACCCAAGAATGGAATCGTCGAGCGAAAACACTTGAAAACCTCATAGATGCAGCTTTTCTTGCCACCAGACCTTATTCCATCAAATAGGAATCTGATGCCGTCACTAAACACATTCCTTAAATTGTAGCAATTTGTTGAGTGTTTTTTTTGTGTCTAATCCGCATATATATCACCATTTCCCTTGAATTTCTTGACTGTATATCTCTTAAATATCAACATATACACGTGTGATTTAGTTTAAGAAGATTTTTCAATGCCGAGAACCTCTTTCAGAGAGTAAAATAGGCGTAAGGTTCACAATGGTGTAAAATTAAAATGGGATATAACGGGCTAGGATTCGAGTTACAGAAACAAGGGCCAAACCAACCACCCAAGAATGGAATCGTCGAGCGAAAACACATGAAAACCTCATAGAAGCAGCTTTTCTTGCCACCAGACCTTTCTCCATCAATTAGGAATCTGATGCCGTCACTAAACACATTCCTTAAATTGTAGCCATTCGTTGAGTGTGTTTTTTTTGTGTCTAATCCGCATATATATCACCATTGCCCTTGATTTTCTTGACTGTATATCTCTTAAATGTCAACATATACACGTGTGATTTAGTTTACGAAAATTTTTCAATGCCGAGAACCTCGACCAGAGAGTAAAAAAGGCGTAAGGTTCACAATGGTGTAAAATTAAAATGGGATATACCGGGCTAGGATTCGAGTTACAGGAACAAGGGCCAAACCAACCACCCAAGAATGGAATCGTCGAGCGAAAACACTTGACAACCTCCTAGAAGCGGCTTTTCTTGCCACTAGATCTTTCTCCATCAATTAGGAATCTGATGCCGTCACTAAACACATTCCTTCAATTGTAGCCATTTGTTGAGTTTTTTTTGGTGTCTAATCCGCATATATATCACCATTGCCCTTGATTTTCTTGACTGTATATCTCTTAAATGCCAACATATACACGTGTGATTTAGTTTACGAAGATTTTTCAATGCCGAGAACCTCGATCAGTGAGTAAAAAACGCGTAAGGATCACAATAGTGTAAAATTAAAATGGGATATACCGGGCTAGGATTCGAGTTACAGGAAAAACGGACAAACCAACCACCCAAGAATGGAATCGTCGAGCGAAAACACTTGACAACCTCCTAGAAGCAGCTTTTCTTGCCACCAGACCTTTCTCCATCAATTAGGAATCTGATGCCGTCACTTAACACATTCCTTAAATTGTAGCCATTTGTTGAGTGTTTTTTTTGGTGTCTAATCCGCATATATATCACCATTGCCCTTGATTTTCTTGACTGTATATCTCTTAAATGCCAACATATACACGTGTGATTTAGTTTACGAAGATTTTTCAATGCCGAGTACCTCTATCAGAGAGTAAAAAAGGCGTAAGTTTCACAATGGTGTATAATTAAAATGGGATATACCGGGCTAGGATTCGAGTTACAGGAACAAGGGCCAAACCAACCACCCAAGAATGGAATCGTCGAGCGAAAACACTTGACAAACTCCTAGAAGCAGCTTTTCTTGCCACCAGACCTTTCTCCATCAACCAGGAATCTGATGCCGTCACTAAACACATTCCTTCAATTGTAGCCATTTGTTGAGTTTTTTTTTGGTGTCTAATCCGCATATATATCACCATTGCCCTTGATTCTCTTGACTGTATATCTCTTAAATGTCAACATATACACGTGTGATTTAGTTTACGAAGATTTTTCAATGCCGAGAACCTCGATCAGTGAGTAAAAAACGCGTAAGGATCACAATAGTGTAAAATTAAAATGGGATATACCGGGCTAGGATTCGAGTTACAGGAAAAACGGCCAAACCAACCACCCAAGAATGGAATCGTCGAGCGAAAACACTTGACAACCTCCTAGAAGCAGCTTTTCTTGCCACCAGACCTTTCTCCATCAATTAGGAATCTGATGCCGTCACTAAACACATTCCTTAAATTGTAGCCATTTGTTGAGTGTTTTTTTTTTGTGTCTAATCCGCAAATATATCACCATTGCCCTTGATTTTCTTGACTGTATATCTCTTAAATGTCAACATATACACGTGTGATTTAGTTTACGTATATTTTTCAATGCCGAGAACCTCGATCAGAGAGTAAAAAAGGCGTAAGGTTCACAATGGTGTATAATTAAAATGGGATATACCGGGCTAGGATTCGAGTTACAGGAACAAGGGCCAAACCAACCAACCAAGAATGGAATCGTCGAGCGAAAACACTTGACAACCTCCTAGAAGCAGCTTTTCTTGCCACCAGACCTTTCTCCATCAACAAGGAATCTGATGCCGTCACTAAACACATTCCTTCTATTGTAGCCATTTGTTGAGTTTTTTTTTGGTGTCTAATCCGCATATATATCACCATTGCCCTTGATTTTCTTGACTGTATATATCTAAAATGTCAACATATACACGTGTGATTTAGTTTACGAATATTTTTCAATGCCGAGAACCTCGATCAGAGAGTAAAAAAGGCGTAAGGAGCACAATAGTGTAAAATTAAAATGGGATATACCGGGCTAGGATTCGAGTTACAGGAAAACGGCCAAACCAACCACCCAAGAATGGAATCGTCGAGCGAAAACACTTGACAACCTCATAGAAGCAGCTTTTCTTGCCACCAGACCTTTCTCCATCGACCAGGAAACTGATGCCGTCACTAAACACATTCCTTCAATTGTAGCCATTTGTTTAGTGTTTTTTTTTGGTGTCAAATCCGCATATATATCACCATTGCCCTTGATTTTCTTGACTGTATATCTCTTAAATGTCAACATATACAAGTGTGATTTAGTTTACGAAGATTTTTCAATGCCGAGAACCTCGATCGGTGAGTAAAAAACGCGTAAGGATCACAATAGTGTAAAATTAAAATGGGATATACCGGGCTAGGATTCGAGTTACAGGAAAAAGGGCCAAACCAACCACCCAAGAATGGAATCGTCGAGCGAAAACACTTGACAACCTCCTAGAAGCAGCTTTTCTTGCCACCAGACCTTTCTCCATCAACCAGGAATCTGATGCCGTCACTAAACACATTCCTTCAATTGTAGCCATTTGTTGAGTTTTTTTTGGTGTCTAATCCGCATATATATCACCATTGCCCTTGATTCTCTTGACTGTATATCTCTTAAATGTCAACATATACACGTGTGATTTAGTTTACGAAGATTTTTCAATGCCGAGAACCTCGATCAGTGAGTAAAAAACGCGTAAGGATCACAATAGTGTAAAATTAAAATGGGATATACCGGGCTAGGATTCGAGTTACAGGAAAAACGGACAAACCAACCACCCAAGAATGGAATCGTCGAGCGACAACACTTGACAACCTCCTAGAAGCAGCTTTTCTTGCCACCAGACCTTTCTCCATCAATTAGGAATCTGATGCCGTCACTAAACACATTCCTTAAATTGTAGCCATTTGTTGAGTGTTTTTTTTTGTGTCTAATCCGCATATATATCACCATTGCCCTTGATTTTCTTGACTGTATATCTCTTAAATGTCAACATATACACGTGTGATTTAGTTTACGTATATTTTTCAATGCCGAGAACCTCGATCAGAGAGTAAAAAAGGCGTAAGGTTCACAATGGTGTATAATTAAAATGGGATATACCGGGCTAGGATTCGAGTTACAGGAACAAGGGCCAAACCAACCAACCAAGAATGGAATCGTCGAGCGAAAACACTTGACAACCTCCTAGAAGCAGCTTTTCTTGCCACCAGACCTTTCTCCATCAACCAGGAATCTGATGCCGTCACTAAACACATTCCTTCAATTGTAGCCATTTGTTGAGTTTTTTTTGGTGTCTAATCCGCATATATATCACCATTGCCCTTGATTCTCTTGACTGTATATCTCTTAAATGTCAACATATACACGTGTGATTTAGTTTACGAAGATTTTTCAATGCCGAGAACCTCGATCAGTGAGTAAAAAACGCGTAAGGATCACAATAGTGTAAAATTAAAATGGGATATACCGGGCTAGGATTCGAGTTACCGGAAAAACGGACAAACCAACCACCCAAGAATGGAATCGTCGAGCGAAAACACTTGACAACCTCCTAGAAGCAGCTTTTCTTGCCACCAGACCTTTCTCCATCAATTAGGAATCTGATGCCGTCACTTAACACATTCCTTAAATTGTAGCCATTTGTTGAGTGTTTTTTTTGGTGTCTAATCCGCATATATATCACCATTGCCCTTGATTTTCTTGACTGTATATCTCTTAAATGTCAACATATACACGTGTGATTTAGTTTACGAAGATTTTTCAATGCCGAGAACCCCTATCAGATAGTAAAAAAGGCGTAAGGTTCACAATGGTGTAAAATTAAAATGGGATATACCGGGCTAGGATTCGAGTTACAGGAACAAGGGCCAAACCAACCACCCAAGAATGGAATCGTCTAGCGAAAACACTTGAAAACCTCATAGAAGCAGCTTTTCTTGCCACCAGACCTTTCTCCATCAATTAGGAATCTGATGCCGTCACTAAACACATTCCTTAAATTGTAGCCATTCGTTGAGTGTGTTTTTTTTGGTGTCTAATCCGCATATATATCACCATTGCCCTTGATTTTCTTGACTGTATATCTCTTAAATGTCAACATATACACGTGTGATTTAGTTTACGAAGATTTTTCAATGCCGAGAACCTCTATCAGAGAGTAAAAAAGGCATAAGGTTCACAATGGTGTATAATTAAAATGGGATATACCGGGCTAGGATTCGAGTTACAGGAACAAGGGCCAAACCAACCACCCAAGAATGGAATCGTCGATCGAAAACATTTGACAACCTCCTAGAAGCAGCTTTTCTTGCCACCAGACCTTTCTCCATCAATTAGGAATATGATGCCGTCACTAAACACATTCCTTAAATTGTAGTCATTCGTTGAGTGTTTTTTTTTGTTTCTAATCCGCATATATATCACCATTTCCCTTGATTTTCTTGATTGTATATCTCTTAAATGTCAACATATACACGTGTGATTTAGTTTACGATGATTTTTCAATGCCGAGTACCTCTATCAGAGAGTAAAAAAGGCGTAAGTTTCACAATGATGTATAATTAAAATGGGATATACCGGGCTAGGATTCGAGTTACAGGAACAAGGGCCAAACCAACCACCCAAGAATGGAATCGTCAAGCGAAAACACTTGACAACCTCCCAGAAGCAGCTTTTCTTGCCACCAGCCCTTTCTCCATCAACAAGGAATCTGATGCCGTCACTAAACACATTCCTTAAATTGTAGCCATTTGTTGAGTGTTTTTTTTTGGTGTCAAATCCGCATATATATCACCATTGCCCTTGATTTTCTTGACTGTATATCTCTTAAATGTTATCATATACACGTGTGATTTAGTTTACGAAGATTTTTCAGTGCCGAGAACCTCGATCAGAGAGTAAAAAAGACGTAAGGATCGAATGGTGTAAAATTAAAATGGGATATACCGGGCTAGGATTCGAGTTACAGGAACAAGGGCAAAACCAACCACCCAAGAATGGAATCGTCGAGCGAAAACACTTGACAACCTCCTAGAAGCAGCTTTTCTTTCCACCAGCCCTTTCTCCATAAACAAGGAATCTGATGCCGTCACTAAACACATTCCTTAAATTGTAGCCATTTGTTGAGTGTTTTTTTTGGTGTCAAATCCGCATATATATCACCATTGCCCTTTATTTTCTTGACTGTATATCTCTTAAATGTCAACATATACACGTGTGATTTAGTTTACGAAGATTTTTCAATGCCGTGAACCTCGATCAGAGAGTAAAAAAGGCGTAAGGATCACAATAGTGTAAAATTAAAATGGGATATACCGGGCTAGGATTCGAGTTACTGGAAAAAGGGCCAAACCAACCACCCAAGAATGGAATCGTCGAGCGAAAACACTTGACAACCTCCTAGAGCAGCTTTTCTTGCCACCAGACCTTTCTCCATCAATTAGGAATCTGATGCCGTCACTAAAAACATTCCTTAAATTGTAGCCATTTGTTGAGTGTTTTTTTTTGGTGTCTAATCCGCATATATATCACCATTGCCCTTGATTTTCCTGACTGTATATCTCTTAAATGTCAACATATACACGTGTGATTTAGTTTACGTATATTTTTCAATGCCGAGAACCTCGATCAGAGAGTAAAAAAGGCGTAAGGATCACAATAGTGTAAAATTAATATGGGATATACCGGGCTAGGATTCGAGTTACAGGAAAAAGGGCCAAACCAACCACCCAAGAATGGAATCGTCGAGCGAAAACACTTGACAACCTCCTAGAGCAGCTTTTCTTGCCACCAGACCTTTCTCCATCAATTAGGAATCTGATGCCGTCACTAAACACATTCCTTAAATTGTAGCCATTTGTTGAGTGTTTTTTTTATGTCTAATACGCATATATATCACCATTGCCCTTGTTTTTCTTGACTGTATATCTCTTAAATGTCAACATATACACGTGTGATTTAGTTTACGAAGATTACCTCTATCAGATAGTAAAAAGGCGTAAGGTTCACAATGGTGTAAAATTAAAATGGGATATACCGGGCTAGGATTCGAGTTACAGGAACAACGGCCAAACCAACCACCCAAGAATGGAATCGTCGAGCGAAAACACTTGAAAACCTCATAGATGCAGCTTTTCTTGCCACCAGACCTTATTCTATCAATTAGGAATCTGATACCGTCACTAAACACATTCCTTAAATTGTAGCCATTTGTTGAGTGTTTTTTTTTGTGTCTAATCCGCATATATATCACCCTTGCCCTTGAATTTCTTGATTGTATATCTCTTAAATATCAACATATACACGTGTGATTTAGTTTAAGAAGATTTTTCAATGCCGAGAACCTCGATCAGAGAGTAAAAAAGGCGTAAGGTTCACAATGGTGTAAAATTAAAATGGGATATAACGGGCTAGGATACGAGTTACAGGAACAAGGGCCAAACCAACCACCCAAGAATGGAATCGTCGAGCGAAAACACTTGAAAACCTCATAGAAGCAGCTTTTCTTGCCACCAGACCTTTCTCCATCAATTAGGAATCGGATGCCGTCACTAAACACATTCCTTAAATTGTAGCCATTCGTTGAGTGTGTTTTTTTGGTGTCTAATCCGCATATATATCACCATTGCCCTTGATTTTCTTGAATGTATATCTCTTAAATGTCAACATATACACGTGTGATTTAGTTTACGAAGATTTTTCAATGCCGACAACCTCTATCAGAGAGTAAAAAAGGCGTAAGGTTCACAATGGTGTATAATTAAAATGGGATATACCGGGCTAGGATTCGAGTTACAGGGACAAGGGCCAAACCAACCACCCAAGAATAGAATCATCGAGCGAAAACACTTGAACACCTCATAGAAGCAGCTTTTCTTGCCACCAGACCTTTCTCCATCAATTAGGAATCTGATGCCGTCACTAAACACATTCCTTAAATTGTAGCCATTCGTTGAGTGTGTTTTTTTGGTGTCTAATCCGCATATATATCACCATTACCCTTGATTTTCTTGACTGTATATCTCTTAAATGTCAACATATACACGTGTGATTTAGTTTACGTATATTTTTCAATGCCGAGAACCTCGATCAGAGAGTAAAAAAGGCGTAAGGTTCACAATGGTGTATAATTAAAATGGGATATACCGGGCTAGGATTCGAGTTACAGGAACAAGGGCCAAACCAACCAACCAAGAATGGAATCGTCGAGCGAAAACACTTGACAACCTCCTAGAAGCAGCTTTTCTTGCCACCAGACCTTTCTCCATCAACAAGGAATCTGATGCCGTCACTAAACACATTCCTTCAATTGTAGCCATTTGTTGAGTTTTTTTTGGTGTCTAATCCGCATATATATCACCATTGCCCTTGATTTTCTTGACTGTATATCTCTAAAATGTCAACATATACACGTGTGATTTAGTTTACGAATATTTTTCAATGCCGAGAACCTCTATCAGATAGTAAAAAAGGCGTAAGGTTCACAATGGTGTAAAATTAAAATGGGATATACCGGGCTAGGATTCGAGTTACAGGGACAAGGGCCAAACCAACCACCCAAGAATGGAATCGTCGAGCGAAAACACTTGACAACCTCCTAGAAGCTGCTTTTCTTGCCACCAGACCTTTCTCCATCAATTAGGAATCTGATGCCGTCACTTAACACATTCCTTAAATTGTAGCCATTTGTTGAGTGTTTTTTTTGGTGTCTAATCCGCATATATATCACCATTGCCCTTGATTTTCTTGACTGTATATCTCTTAAATATCAACATATACACGTGTGATTTAGTTTACGAAGATTTTTCAATGCCGAGAACCTCGGTCAGAGAGTAAAAAAGGGGAAAGGTACACAATGGTGTAAAATTAAAATGGGATATACCGGGCTAGGATTCGAGTTACAGGAACAAGGGCCAAACCAACCACCCAAGAATGCAATCGTCGAGCGAAAACACTTGACAACCTCCTAGAAGCAGCTTTTCTTGCCACCAGACCTTTCTCCATCAATTAGGAATCTGATGCCGTCACTAAACACATTCCTTAAATTGTAGCCATTCGTTGAGTGTGTTTTTTTTGGTGTCTAATCCGCATATATATCACCATTGCCCTTGATTTTCTTGACTGTATATCTCTTAAATGTCAACATATACACGTGTGATTTAGTTTACGAAGATTTTTCAATGCCGAGAACCTCTATCAGAGAGTAAAAAAGGCATAAGGTTCACAATGGTGTATAATTAAAATGGGATATACCGGGCTAGGAATCGAGTTACAGGAACAAGGGCCAAACCAACCACCCAAGAATGGAATCGTCGATCGAAAACATTTGACAACCTCCTAGAAGCAGCTTTTCTTGCCACCAGACCTTTCTCCATCAATTAGGAATATGATGCCGTCACTAAACACATTCCTTAAATTGTAGTCATTCATTGAGTGTTTTTTTTTGTTTCTATTCCGCATATATATCACCATTTCCCTTGATTTTCTTGATTGTATATCTCTTAAATGTCAACATATACACGTGTGATTTAGTTTACGAAGATTTTTCAATGCCGAGTACCTCTATCAGAGAGTAAAAAAGGCGTAAGTTTCACAATGATGTATAATTAAAATGGGATATACCGGGCTAGGATTCGAGTTACAGGAACAAGGGCCAAACCAACCACCCAAGAATGGAATCGTCGAGCGAAAACACTTGACAACCTCCCAGAAGCAGCTTTTCTTGCCACCAGCCCTTTCTCCATCAACAAGGAATCTGATGCCATCACTAAACACATTCCTTAAATTGTAGCCATTTGTTGAGTGTTTTTTTTTGGTGTCAAATCCGCATATATATCACCATTGCCCTTGATTTTCTTGACTGTATATCTCTTAAATGTTATCATATACACGTGTGATTTAGTTTACGAAGATTTTTCAGTGCCGAGAACCTCGATCAGAGAGTAAAAAAGACGTAAGGATCGAATGGTGTAAAATTAAAATGGGATATACCAGGCTAGGATTCGAGTTACAGGAACAAGGGCAAAACCAACCACCCAAGAATGGAATCGTCGAGCGAAAACACTTGACAACCTCCTAGAAGCAGCTTTTCTTTCCACCAGCCCTTTCTCCATAAACAAGGAATCTGATGCCGTCACTAAACACATTCCTTAAATTGTAGCCATTTGTTGAGTGTTTTTTTTTGGTGTCAAATCCGCATATATATCACCATTGCCCTTTATTTTCTTGACTGTATATCTCTTAAATGTCAACATATACACGTGTGATTTAGTTTACGAAGATTTTTCAATGCCGTGAACCTCGATCAGAGAGTAAAAAAGGCGTAAGGATCACAATAGTGTAAAATTAAAATGGGATATACCGGGCTAGGATTCGAGTTACTGGAAAAAGGGCCAAACCAACCACCCAAGAATGGAATCGTCGAGCGAAAACACTTGACAACCTCCTAGAGCAGCTTTTCTTGCCACCAGACCTTTCTCCATCAATTAGGAATCTGATGCCGTCACTAAAAACATTCCTTAAATTGTAGCCATTTGTTGAGTGTTTTTTTTTTGTGTCTAATCCGCATATATATCACCATTGCCCTTGATTTTCCTGACTGTATATCTCTTAAATGTCAACATATACACGTGTGATTTAGTTTACGTATATTTTTCAATGCCGAGAACCTCGATCAGAGAGTAAAAAAGGCGTAAGGATCACAATAGTGTAAAATTAATATGGGATATACCGGGCTAGGATTCGAGTTACAGGAAAAAGGGCCAAACCAACCACCCAAGAATGGAATCGTCGAGCGAAAACACTTGACAACCTCCTAGAGCAGCTTTTCTTGCCACCAGACCTTTCTCCATCAATTAGGAATCTGATGCCGTCACTAAACACATTCCTTAAATTGTAGCCATTTGTTGAGTGTTTTTTTTTGTGTCTAATCCGCATATATATCACCATTGCCCTTGATTTTCTTGACTGTATATCTCTTAAATGTCAACATATACACGTGTGATTTAGTTTACGTATATTTTTCAATGCCGAGAACCTCGACCAGAGAGTAAAAAAGGCGTAAGGTTCACAATGGTGTAAAATTAAAATGGGATATACCAGGCTAGGATTCGAGTTACAGGAATAAGGGCCAAACCAACCACCCAAGAATGGAATCGTCGAGCGAAAACACTTGACAACCTCCTAGAAGCGGCTTTTCTTGCCACCAGACCTTTCTTCATCAATTAGGAATCTGATGCCGTCACTAAACACATTCCTTAAATTGTAGCCATTTGTTGAGTGTTTTTTTTATGTCTAATACGCATATATATCACCATTGCCCTTGTTTTTCTTGACTGTATATCTCTTAAATGTCAACATATAAACGTGTGATTTACTTTACGAAGATTACCTCTATCAGATAGTAAAAAGGCGTAAGGTTCACAATGGTGTAAAATTAAAATGGGATATACCGGGCTAGGATTCGAGTTACAGGAACAACGGCCAAACCAACCACCCAAGAATGGAATCGTCGAGCGAAAACACTTGAAAACCTCATAGATGCAGCTTTTCTTGCCACCAGACCTTATTCTATCAATTAGGAATCTGATACCGTCACTAAACACATTCCTTAAATTGTAGCCATTTGTTGAGTGTTTTTTTGTGTCTAATCCGCATATATATCACCATTGCCCTTGAATTTCTTGATTGTATATCTCTTAAATATCAACATATACACGTGTGATTTAGTTTAAGAAGATTTTTCAATGCCGAGAACCTCGATCAGAGAGTAAAAAAGGCGTAAGGTTCACAATGGTGTAAAATTAAAATGGGATATAACGGGCTAGGATACGAGTTACAGGAACAAGGGCCAAACCAGCCACCCAAGAATGGAATCGTCGAGCGAAAACACTTGAAAACCTCATAGAAGCAGCTTTTCTTGCCACCAGACCTTTCTCCATCAATTAGGAATCGGATGCCGTCACTAAACACATTCCTTAAATTGTAGCCATTCGTTGAGTGTGTTTTTTTGGTGTCTAATCCGCATATATATCACCATTGCCCTTGATTTTCTTGAATGTATATCTCTTAAATGTCAACATATACACGTGTGATTTAGTTTACGAAGATTTTTCAATGCCGACAACCTCTATCAGAGAGTAAAAAAGGCGTAAGGTTCACAATGGTGTATAATTAAAATGGGATATACCGGGCTAGGATTCGAGTTACAGGGACAAGGGCCAAACCAACCACCCAAGAATGGAATCGTCGAGCGAAAACACTTGAACACCTCATAGAAGCTGCTTTTCTTGCCACCAGACCTTTCTCCATCAATTAGGAATCTGATGCCGTCACTAAACACATTCCTTAAATTGTAGCCATTCGTTGAGTGTGTTTTTTTGGTGTCTAATCCGCATATATATCACCATTACCCTTGAT
This sequence comes from Helianthus tuberosus, assembly GCA_030545235.1. Taxonomy (NCBI): domain Eukaryota; kingdom Viridiplantae; phylum Streptophyta; class Magnoliopsida; order Asterales; family Asteraceae; genus Helianthus; species Helianthus tuberosus. The sequence continues at coordinate 29,633 of JARYGA010058887.1, read as the reverse complement.
TTTCTTGACTGTATATCTCTTAAATGTCAACATATACACGTGTGATTTAGTTTACGAAGATTTTTCAATGCCGAGAACCTCTATCAGAGAGTAAAAGAGGCGTAAGGTTCACAATGGTGTATAATTAAAATGGGATATACCGGGCTAGGATTCGAGTTACAGGAACAAGGGCCAAACCAACCACCCAAAAATGGAATCGTCGAGCGAAAACACTTGACAACCTCCTAGAAGCAGCTTTTCTTGCCACCAAACCTTTCTCCATCAATTAGGAATCTGATGTCGTCACTAAACACATTCCTTAAATTGTAGCCATTCGTTGAGTGTTTTTTTTGTGTCTAATCCGCATATATATCACCATTTCACTTGATTTTCTTGATTGTATATCTCTTAAATGTCAACATATACACGTGTGATTTAGTTTACGAAGATTTTTCAATACCGAGTACCTCTATCAGAGAGTAAAAAAGGCGTAAGTTTCACATGTATAATTAAAATGGGATATACCGGGCTAGGATTCGAGTTACAGGAACAAGGGCCAAACCAACCACCCAAGAATGGAATCGTCGAGCGAAAACACTTGACAACCTCCTAGAAGCAGCTTTTCTTGCCACCAGCCCTTTCTCCATCAACAAGGAATCTAAATTCCGTCACTAAACACATTCGTTAAATTGTAGCCATTTGTTGAGTGTTTTTTTTTGGTGTCAAATCCGCATATATATCACCATTGCCCTTGATTTTCTTGACTGTATATCTCTTAAATGTCATCATATACACGTGTGATTTAGTTTACGAAGATTTTTCAGTGCCGAGAACCTCGATCAGAGAGTAAAAAAGGCGTAAGGATCGAATGGTGTAAAATTAAAATGGGATATACCGGGCTAGGATTCGAGTTACAGGAACAATTGCCAAACCAACCACCCAAGAATGGAATCGTCGAGCGAAAATACTTGACAACCTCCTAGAAGCAGCTTTTCTTGCCACCAGACCTTTCTCCATCAACAAGGAATCTGATGCTGTCACTAAACACATTCCTTAAATTGTAGCCATTTGTTGAGTGTTTTTTTGATGTCAAATCCGCATATATATCACCATTGCCCTTGATTTTCTTGAATGTATATCTCTTAATTGTCAACATATACACGTGTGATTTAGTTTACGAAGATTTTTCAATGCCGAGAACCTCGATCAGAGAGTAAAAAAGGCGTAAGGATCACAATAGTGTAAAATTAAAATAGGATATACCGGGCTAGGATTCGAGTTACAGGAAAAAGGGCCAAACCAACCACCCAAGAATGGAATCGTCGAGCGAAAACACTTGACAACCTCCTAGAAGCGGCTTTTCTTGCCACCAGACCTTTCTTCATTAATTAGGAATCTGATGCCGTCACTAAACACATTCCTTAAATTGTAGCCATTTGTTGAGTGTTTTTTTTGGTGTCTAATCCGCATATATATCACCATTGCCCTTGATTTTCTTGACTGTATATCTCTTAAATGTCAACATATACACGTGTGATTTAGTTTATGTATATTTTTCAATACCGAGAACCTCGATCAGAGAGTAAAAAAGGCGTAAGGTTCACAATGGTGTATAATTAAAATGGGATATACCGGGCTAGGATTCGAGTTACAGGAACAAGGGCCAAACCAACCACCCAAGAATGGAATCGTCGAGCGAAAACACTTGACAACCTCCTAGAAGCAGCTTTTCTTGCCACCAGACCTTTCTCCATCAATTAGGAATCTGATGCCGTCACTAAACACATTCCTTAAATTGTAGCCATTTGTTGAGTGTTTTTTTTGGTGTCTAATCCGCATATATATCACCATTGCCCTTGATTTTCTTGACTGTATATCTCTTAAATGTCAACATATACACGTGTGATTTAGTTTATGTATATTTTTCAATACCGAGAACCTCGATCAGAGAGTAAAAAAGGCGTAAGGTTCACAATGGTGTATAATTAAAATGGGATATACCGGGCTAGGATTCGAGTTACAGGAACAAGGGCCAAACCAACCAACCAAGAATGGAATCGTCGAGCGAAAACACTTGACAACCTCCTAGAAGCAGCTTTTCTTGCCACCAGACCTTTCTCCATCAACAAGGAATCTGTTGCGGTCACTAAACACATTCCTTCAATTGTAGCCATTTATTGAGTTTTTTTTTGTGTCTAATCCGCATATATATCACCATTGCCCTTGATTTTCTTGACTGTATATCTCTAAAATGTCAACATATACACGTGTGATTTAGTTTACGAATATTTTTCAATGCCGAGAACCTCGGCCAAAGAGTAAAAAAGGCGTAAGGTTCACAATGGTGTAAAATTAAAATGGGATATATTGGGCTAGGATTCGAGTTACAGGAAAAAGGGCCAAACCAACCACCCAAGAATGGAATCGTCGAGCGAAAACACTTGACAACCTCCTAGAAGCGGCTTTTCTTGCCACCAGACCTTTCTTCATCAATTAGGAATCTGATGCCGTCACTAAACACATTCCTTAAATTGTAGCCATTTGTTGAGTGTTTTTTTGTGTCTAATACGCATATATATCACCATTGCCCTTGAATTTATTGACTGTATATCTCTTAAATGTCAACATATACACGTGTGATTTAGTTTACGAAGATTCTTCAATGCCGAGTACCTCTATCAGATAGTAAAAAGGCGTAAGTTTAACAATGGTGTAAAATTAAAATGGGATATATCGGGCTAGGATTCGAGTTACAGGAAAAAGGGCCAGACCAACCACCCAAGAATGGAATCGTCGAGCGAAAACATTTGACAACCTCCTAGAAGCAGCTTTTCTTGCCACCAGACCTTTCTCCATCAATTAGGAATCTGATGCCGTCACTAAACACATTCCTTAAATTGTAGCCATTTGTTGAGTGTTTTTTTGTGTCTAATCCGCATATATATCACCATTGCCCTTGATTTTCTTGACTGTATATCTCTTAAATGTCAACATATACACGTGTGATTTAGTTTACGTATATTTTTCAATGCCGAGAACCTCAATCAGAGAGTAAAAAAGGCGTAAGGTTCACAATGGTGTATAATTAAAATGGGATATACCGGGCTAGGATTCGAGTTACAGGAACAAGGGCCAAACCAACCAACCAAGAATGGAATCGTCGAGCGAAAACACTTGACAACCTCCTAGAAGCAGCTTTTCTTGCCACCAGACCTTTCTCCATCAACAAGGAATCTGATACCGTCACTAAACACATTCCTTCAATTGTAACCAGTTGTTGAGTTTTTTTTTGTCTAATCCACATATATATCACCATTGCCCTTGATTTTCTTGACTGTATATCTCTAAAATGTCAACATATACACGTGTGATTTAGTTTACGAATATTTTTCAATGCCGAGAACCTCGATCAGAGAGTAAAAAAGGCGTAAGGAGCACAATGGTGTAAAATTAAAATGGGTTATACCGGGCTACGATTCGAGTTACGGGAACAAGGGCCAAACCAACCACCCAAGAATGAAATCGTCGAGCGAAAACACTTGACAACCTCCTAGAAGCAGCTTTTCTTGCCACCAGACCTTTCTCCATCAATTAGGAATCTGATGCCGTCACTAAACACATTCCTTAAATTGTAGCCATTTGTTGAGTGTTTTTTTGGTGTCTAATCCGCATATATATCACCATTGCCCTTGATTTTCTTGACTATATATCTCTTAAATGTCAACATATACACGTGTGATTTAGTTTACGTATATTTTTCAATACCGAGAACCTCGATCAGAGAGTAAAAAAGGCGTAAGGTTCACAATGGTGTATAATTAAAATGGGATATACCGGGCTAGGATTCGAGTTACAGGAACAAGGGCCAAACCAACCAACCAAGAAAGGAATCGTCGAGCGAAAACACTTGACAACCTCCTAGAAGCAGCTTTTCTTGCCACCAGACCTTTCTCCATCAACAAGGAATCTGTTGCGGTCACTAAACACATTCCTTCAATTGTAGCCATTTATTGAGTTTTTTTTGTGTCTAATCCGCATATATATCACCATTGCCCTTGATTTTCTTGACTGTATATCTCTAAAATGTCAACATATACACGTGTGATTTAGTTTACGAATATTTTTCAATGCCGAGAACCTCGACCAGAGAGTAAAAAAGGCGTAAGGTTCACAATGGTGTAAAATTAAAATGGGATATATCGGGCTAGGATTCGAGTTACAGGAAAAAGGGCCAAACCAACCACCCAAGAATGGAATCGTCGAGCGAAAACACTTGACAACCTCCTAGAAGCGGCTTTTCTTGCCACCAGACCTTTCTTCATCAATTAGGAATCTGATGCCGTCACTAAACACATTCCTTAAATTGTAGCCATTTGTTGAGTGTTTTTTTTGTGTCTAATACGCATATATATCACCATTGCCCTTGATTTTCTTGACTGTATATCTCTTAAATGTCAACATATACACGTGTTATTTAGTTTACGAAGATTTTTCAACCCCGAGTACCTCTATCAGATAGTAAAAAAGGCGTAAGGTTAACAATGGTGTAAAATTAAAATGGGATATATCGGGCTAGGATTCGAGTTACAGGAACAAGGGCCAAACCAACCACCCAAGAATGGAATCGTCGAGCGAAAACACTTGAAAACCTCATAGATGCAGCTTTTCTTGCCACCAGACCTTATTCCATCAATTAGGAATCTGATGCCGTCACTAAACACATTCCTTAAATTGTAGCCATTTGTTGAGTGTTTTTTTTTGTGTCTAATCCGCATATATATCACCATTGCCCTTAAATTTCTTGACTGTATATCTCTTAAATATCAACATATACACGTGTGATTTAGTTTAAGAAGATTTTTCAATGCCGAGAACCTCGATCAGAGAGTAAAAAAGGCGTAAGGTTCACAATGGTGTAAAATTAAAATGGGATATAACGGGCTAGGATTCGAGTTACAGGAACAAGGGCTAAACCAACCACCCAAGAATGGAATCGTCGAGCGAAAACACTTGAAAACCTCATAGAAGCAGCTTTTCTTGCCACCAGACCTTTCTCCATCAATTAAGAATCTGATGCCGTCACTAAACACATTCCTTAAATTGTAGCCATTCGTTGAGTGTTTTTTTTTGTGTCTAATCCGCATATATATCACCATTTCCCTTTATTTTCTTGACTGTATATCTCTTAAATGTCAACATATACACGTGTGATTTAGTTTACGTAGATTTTTCAATGCCGAGAACCTTGATCAGAGAGTAAAAAGGCGTAACGATCACAATAGTGTAAAATTAAAATGGGATATACCGGGCTAGGATTCGAGTTACAGGAAAAAGGGCCAAACCAACCACCCAAGAATGGAATCGTCGAGCGAAAACACTTGACAACCTCCTAGAAGCAGCTTTTCTTGCCACCAGACCTTTCTCCATCAATTAGGAATCTGATGCCGTCACTAAACACATTCCTTAAATTGTAGCCATTTGTTGAGTGTTTTTTTGTGTCTAATCCGCATATATATCACCATTGCCCTTGATTTTCTTGACTGTATATCTCTTAAATGTCAACATATACACGTGTGATTTAGTTTACGTATATTTTTCAATGCCGAGAACCTCAATCAGAGAGTAAAAAAGGCGTAAGGTTCACAATGGTGTATAATTAAAATGGGATATACCGGGCTAGGATTCGAGTTACAGGAACAAGGGCCAAACCAACCAACCAAGAATGGAATCGTCGAGCGAAAACACTTGACAACCTCCTAGAAGCAGCTTTTCTTACCACCAGACCTTTCTCCATCAACAAGGAATCTGATACCGTCACTAAACACATTCCTTCAATTGTAACCAGTTGTTGAGTTTTTTTTTGTCTAATCCACATATATATCACCATTGCCCTTGATTTTCTTGACTGTATATCTCTAAAATGTCAACATATACACGTGTGATTTAGTTTACGAATATTTTTCAATGCCGAGAACCTCGATCAGAGAGTAAAAAAGGCGTAAGGAGCACAATGGTGTAAAATTAAAATGGGTTATACCGGGCTACGATTCGAGTTACGGGAACAAGGGCCAAACCAACCACCCAAGAATGAAATCGTCGAGCGAAAACACTTGACAACCTCCTAGAAGCAGCTTTTCTTGCCACCAGACCTTTCTCCATCAATTAGGAATCTGATGCCGTCACTAAACACATTCCTTAAATTGTAGCCATTTGTTGAGTGTTTTTTTGGTGTCTAATCCGCATATATATCACCATTGCCCTTGATTTTCTTGACTATATATCTCTTAAATGTCAACATATACACGTGTGATTTAGTTTACATATATTTTTCAATACCGAGAACCTCGATCAGAGAGTAAAAAAGGCGTAAGGTTCACAATGGTGTATAATTAAAATGGGATATACCGGGCTAGGATTCGAGTTACAGGAACAAGGGCCAAACCAACCAACCAAGAAAGGAATCGTCGAGCGAAAACACTTGACAACCTCCTAGAAGCAGCTTTTCTTGCCACCAGACCTTTCTCCATCAACAAGGAATCTGTTGCGGTCACTAAACACATTCCTTCAATTGTAGCCATTTATTGAGTTTTTTTTGTGTCTAATCCGCATATATATCACCATTGCCCTTGATTTTCTTGACTGTATATCTCTAAAATGTCAACATATACACGTGTGATTTAGTTTACGAATATTTTTCAATGCCGAGAACCTCGACCAGAGAGTAAAAAAGGCGTAAGGTTCACAATGGTGTAAAATTAAAATGGGATATATCGGGCTAGGATTCGAGTTACAGGAAAAAGGGCCAAACCAACCACCCAAGAATGGAATCATCGAGCGAAAACACTTGACAACCTCCTAGAAGCGGCTTTTCTTGCCACCAGACCTTTCTTCATCAATTAGGAATCTGATGCCGTCACTAAACACATTCCTTAAATTGTAGCCATTTGTTGAGTGTTTTTTTTGTGTCTAATACGCATATATATCACCATTGCCCTTGATTTTCTTGACTGTATATCTCTTAAATGTCAACATATACACGTGTTATTTAGTTTACGAAGATTTTTCAACCCCGAGTACCTCTATCAGATAGTAAAAAAGGCGTAAGGTTAACAATGGTGTAAAATTAAAATGGGATATATCGGGCTAGGATTCGAGTTACAGGAACAAGGGCCAAACCAACCACCCAAGAATGGAATCGTCGAGCGAAAACACTTGAAAACCTCATAGATGCAGCTTTTCTTGCCACCAGACCTTATTCCATCAATTAGGAATCTGATGCCGTCACTAAACACATTCCTTAAATTGTAGCCATTTGTTGAGTGTTTTTTTTTGTGTCTAATCCGCATATATATCACCATTGCCCTTAAATTTCTTGACTGTATATCTCTTAAATATCAACATATACACGTGTGATTTAGTTTAAGAAGATTTTTCAATGCCGAGAACCTCGATCAGAGAGTAAAAAAGGCGTAAGGTTCACAATGGTGTAAAATTAAAATGGGATATAACGGGCTAGGATTCGAGTTACAGGAACAAGGGCTAAACCAACCACCCAAGAATGGAATCGTCGAGCGAAAACACTTGAAAACCTCATAGAAGCAGCTTTTCTTGCCACCAGACCTTTCTCCATCAATTAAGAATCTGATGCCGTCACTAAACACATTCCTTAAATTGTAGCCATTCGTTGAGTGTTTTTTTTTGTGTCTAATCCGCATATATATCACCATTTCCCTTGATTTTCTTGACTGTATATCTCTTAAATGTCAACATATACACGTGTGATTTAGTTTACGTAGATTTTTCAATGCCGAGAACCTCTATCAGAGAGTAAAAAAGGCGTAAGGTTCACAATGTGTATAATTAAAATGGGATATACCGGGCTAGGATTCGAGTTACAGGGACAAGGGCCAAACCAACCACCCAAGAATGGAATCGTCGAGCGAAAACACTTGAAAACCTCATAGAAGCAGCTTTTCTTGCCACCAGACCTTTCTCCATCAATTAGGAATCTGATGCCGTCACTAAACACATTCCTTAAATTGTAGGCATTCGTTGAGTGTGTTTTTTTGGTGTCTAATCCGCATATATATCACCATTGCCCTTGATTTTCTTGACTGTATATCTCTTAAATGTCAACATATACACGTGTGATTTAGTTTACGAAGATTTTTCAATGCCGAGAAACTCTATCAGAGAGTAAAAAAGGCGTAAGGTTCACAATGGTGTATAATTAAAATGGGATATACCGGGCTAGGATTCGAGTTACAGGAACAAGGGCCAAACCAACCACCCAAGAATGGAATCGTCGAGCGAAAACACTTGACAACCTCCTAGAAGCAGCTATTCTTGCCACCAAACCTTTCTCCATCAATTAGGAATCTGATGCCGTCACTAAACACATTCCTTAAATTGTAGCCATTCGTTGAGTGTTTTTTTTTTGTGTCTAATCCGCATATATATCACCATTTCCCTTGATTTTCTTGATTGTATATCTCTTAAATGTCAACATATACACGTGTGATTTAGTTTACGAAGATTTTTCAATGCCGAGTACCTCTATCAGAGAGTAAAAAAGGCGTAAGTTTCATAATGGTGTATAATTAAAATGGGATATACCGGGCTAGGATTCGAGTTACAGGAACAAGGGCCAAACCAACCAACCAAGAATGGAATCGTCGAGCGAAAACACTTGACAACCTCCTAGAAGCAGCTTTTCTTACCACCAGACCTTTCTCCATCAACAAGGAATCTGATACCGTCACTAAACACATTCCTTCAATTGTAACCAGTTGTTGAGTTTTTTTTTGTCTAATCCACATATATATCACCATTGCCCTTGATTTTCTTGACTGTATATCTCTAAAATGTCAACATATACACGTGTGATTTAGTTTACGAATATTTTTCAATGCCGAGAACCTCGATCAGAGAGTAAAAAAGGCGTAAGGAGCACAATGGTGTAAAATTAAAATGGGTTATACCGGGCTACGATTCGAGTTACGGGAACAAGGGCCAAACCAACCACCCAAGAATGAAATCGTCGAGCGAAAACACTTGACAACCTCCTAGAAGCAGCTTTTCTTGCCACCAGACCTTTCTCCATCAATTAGGAATCTGATGCCGTCACTAAACACATTCCTTAAATTGTAGCCATTTGTTGAGTGTTTTTTTGGTGTCTAATCCGCATATATATCACCATTGCCCTTGATTTTCTTGACTATATATCTCTTAAATGTCAACATATACACGTGTGATTTAGTTTACGTATATTTTTCAATACCGAGAACCTCGATCAGAGAGTAAAAAAGGCGTAAGGTTCACAATGGTGTATAATTAAAATGGGATATACCGGGCTAGGATTCGAGTTACAGGAACAAGGGCCAAACCAACCAACCAAGAAAGGAATCGTCGAGCGAAAACACTTGACAACCTCCTAGAAGCAGCTTTTCTTGCCACCAGACCTTTCTCCATCAACAAGGAATCTGTTGCGGTCACTAAACACATTCCTTCAATTGTAGCCATTTATTGAGTTTTTTTTGTGTCTAATCCGCATATATATCACCATTGCCCTTGATTTTCTTGACTGTATATCTCTAAAATGTCAACATATACACGTGTGATTTAGTTTACGAATATTTTTCAATGCCGAGAACCTCGACCAGAGAGTAAAAAAGGCGTAAGGTTCACAATGGTGTAAAATTAAAATGGGATATATCGGGCTAGGATTCGAGTTACAGGAAAAAGGGCCAAACCAACCACCCAAGAATGGAATCGTCGAGCGAAAACACTTGACAACCTCCTAGAAGCGGCTTTTCTTGCCACCAGACCTTTCTTCATCAATTAGGAATCTGATGCCGTCACTAAACACATTCCTTAAATTGTAGCCATTTGTTGAGTGTTTTTTTTGTGTCTAATACGCATATATATCACCATTGCCCTTGATTTTCTTGACTGTATATCTCTTAAATGTCAACATATACACGTGTTATTTAGTTTACGAAGATTTTTCAACCCCGAGTACCTCTATCAGATAGTAAAAAAGGCGTAAGGTTAACAATGGTGTAAAATTAAAATGGGATATATCGGGCTAGGATTCGAGTTACAGGAACAAGGGCCAAACCAACCACCCAAGAATGGAATCGTCGAGCGAAAACACTTGAAAACCTCATAGATGCAGCTTTTCTTGCCACCAGACCTTATTCCATCAATTAGGAATCTGATGCCGTCACTAAACACATTCCTTAAATTGTAGCCATTTGTTGAGTGTTTTTTTTTGTGTCTAATCCGCATATATATCACCATTGCCCTTAAATTTCTTGACTGTATATCTCTTAAATATCAACATATACACGTGTGATTTAGTTTAAGAAGATTTTTCAATGCCGAGAACCTCGATCAGAGAGTAAAAAAGGCGTAAGGTTCACAATGGTGTAAAATTAAAATGGGATATAACGGGCTAGGATTCGAGTTACAGGAACAAGGGCTAAACCAACCACCCAAGAATGGAATCGTCGAGCGAAAACACTTGAAAACCTCATAGAAGCAGCTTTTCTTGCCACCAGACCTTTCTCCATCAATTAAGAATCTGATGCCGTCACTAAACACATTCCTTAAATTGTAGCCATTCGTTGAGTGTTTTTTTTTGTGTCTAATCCGCATATATATCACCATTTCCCTTGATTTTCTTGACTGTATATCTCTTAAATGTCAACATATACACGTGTGATTTAGTTTACGTAGATTTTTCAATGCCGAGAACCTCTATCAGAGAGTAAAAAAGGCGTAAGGTTCACAATGTGTATAATTAAAATGGGATATACCGGGCTAGGATTCGAGTTACAGGGACAAGGGCCAAACCAACCACCCAAGAATGGAATCGTCGAGCGAAAACACTTGAAAACCTCATAGAAGCAGCTTTTCTTGCCACCAGACCTTTCTCCATCAATTAGGAATCTGATGCCGTCACTAAACACATTCCTTAAATTGTAGGCATTCGTTGAGTGTGTTTTTTTGGTGTCTAATCCGCATATATATCACCATTGCCCTTGATTTTCTTGACTGTATATCTCTTAAATGTCAACATATACACGTGTGATTTAGTTTACGAAGATTTTTCAATGCCGAGAAACTCTATCAGAGAGTAAAAAAGGCGTAAGGTTCACAATGGTGTATAATTAAAATGGGATATACCGGGCTAGGATTCGAGTTACAGGAACAAGGGCCAAACCAACCACCCAAGAATGGAATCGTCGAGCGAAAACACTTGACAACCTCCTAGAAGCAGCTATTCTTGCCACCAAACCTTTCTCCATCAATTAGGAATCTGATGCCGTCACTAAACACATTCCTTAAATTGTAGCCATTCGTTGAGTGTTTTTTTTTTGTGTCTAATCCGCATATATATCACCATTTCCCTTGATTTTCTTGATTGTATATCTCTTAAATGTCAACATATACACGTGTGATTTAGTTTACGAAGATTTTTCAATGCCGAGTACCTCTATCAGAGAGTAAAAAAGGCGTAAGTTTCATAATGGTGTATAATTAAAATGGGATATACCGGGCTAGGATTCGAGTTACAGGAACAAGGGCCAAACCAACCAACCAAGAATGGAATCGTCGAGCGAAAACACTTGACAACCTCCTAGAAGCAGCTTTTCTTACCACCAGACCTTTCTCCATCAACAAGGAATCTGATACCGTCACTAAACACATTCCTTCAATTGTAACCAGTTGTTGAGTTTTTTTTTGTCTAATCCACATATATATCACCATTGCCCTTGATTTTCTTGACTGTATATCTCTAAAATGTCAACATATACACGTGTGATTTAGTTTACGAATATTTTTCAATGCCGAGAACCTCGATCAGAGAGTAAAAAAGGCGTAAGGAGCACAATGGTGTAAAATTAAAATGGGTTATACCGGGCTACGATTCGAGTTACGGGAACAAGGGCCAAACCAACCACCCAAGAATGAAATCGTCGAGCGAAAACACTTGACAACCTCCTAGAAGCAGCTTTTCTTGCCACCAGACCTTTCTCCATCAATTAGGAATCTGATGCCGTCACTAAACACATTCCTTAAATTGTAGCCATTTGTTGAGTGTTTTTTTGGTGTCTAATCCGCATATATATCACCATTGCCCTTGATTTTCTTGACTATATATCTCTTAAATGTCAACATATACACGTGTGATTTAGTTTACGTATATTTTTCAATACCGAGAACCTCGATCAGAGAGTAAAAAAGGCGTAAGGTTCACAATGGTGTATAATTAAAATGGGATATACCGGGCTAGGATTCGAGTTACAGGAACAAGGGCCAAACCAACCAACCAAGAAAGGAATCGTCGAGCGAAAACACTTGACAACCTCCTAGAAGCAGCTTTTCTTGCCACCAGACCTTTCTCCATCAACAAGGAATCTGTTGCGGTCACTAAACACATTCCTTCAATTGTAGCCATTTATTGAGTTTTTTTTGTGTCTAATCCGCATATATATCACCATTGCCCTTGATTTTCTTGACTGTATATCTCTAAAATGTCAACATATACACGTGTGATTTAGTTTACGAATATTTTTCAATGCCGAGAACCTCGACCAGAGAGTAAAAAAGGCGTAAGGTTCACAATGGTGTAAAATTAAAATGGGATATATCGGGCTAGGATTCGAGTTACAGGAAAAAGGGCCAAACCAACCACCCAAGAATGGAATCGTCGAGCGAAAACACTTGACAACCTCCTAGAAGCGGCTTTTCTTGCCACCAGACCTTTCTTCATCAATTAGGAATCTGATGCCGTCACTAAACACATTCCTTAAATTGTAGCCATTTGTTGAGTGTTTTTTTTGTGTCTAATACGCATATATATCACCATTGCCCTTGATTTTCTTGACTGTATATCTCTTAAATGTCAACATATACACGTGTTATTTAGTTTACGAAGATTTTTCAACCCCGAGTACCTCTATCAGATAGTAAAAAAGGCGTAAGGTTAACAATGGTGTAAAATTAAAATGGGATATATCGGGCTAGGATTCGAGTTACAGGAACAAGGGCCAAACCAACCACCCAAGAATGGAATCGTCGAGCGAAAACACTTGAAAACCTCATAGATGCAGCTTTTCTTGCCACCAGACCTTATTCCATCAATTAGGAATCTGATGCCGTCACTAAACACATTCCTTAAATTGTAGCCATTTGTTGAGTGTTTTTTTTTGTGTCTAATCCGCATATATATCACCATTGCCCTTAAATTTCTTGACTGTATATCTCTTAAATATCAACATATACACGTGTGATTTAGTTTAAGAAGATTTTTCAATGCCGAGAACCTCGATCAGAGAGTAAAAAAGGCGTAAGGTTCACAATGGTGTAAAATTAAAATGGGATATAACGGGCTAGGATTCGAGTTACAGGAACAAGGGCTAAACCAACCACCCAAGAATGGAATCGTCGAGCGAAAACACTTGAAAACCTCATAGAAGCAGCTTTTCTTGCCACCAGACCTTTCTCCATCAATTAAGAATCTGATGCCGTCACTAAACACATTCCTTAAATTGTAGCCATTCGTTGAGTGTTTTTTTTTGTGTCTAATCCGCATATATATCACCATTTCCCTTGATTTTCTTGACTGTATATCTCTTAAATGTCAACATATACACGTGTGATTTAGTTTACGTAGATTTTTCAATGCCGAGAACCTCTATCAGAGAGTAAAAAAGGCGTAAGGTTCACAATGTGTATAATTAAAATGGGATATACCGGGCTAGGATTCGAGTTACAGGGACAAGGGCCAAACCAACCACCCAAGAATGGAATCGTCGAGCGAAAACACTTGAAAACCTCATAGAAGCAGCTTTTCTTGCCACCAGACCTTTCTCCATCAATTAGGAATCTGATGCCGTCACTAAACACATTCCTTAAATTGTAGGCATTCGTTGAGTGTGTTTTTTTGGTGTCTAATCCGCATATATATCACCATTGCCCTTGATTTTCTTGACTGTATATCTCTTAAATGTCAACATATACACGTGTGATTTAGTTTACGAAGATTTTTCAATGCCGAGAAACTCTATCAGAGAGTAAAAAAGGCGTAAGGTTCACAATGGTGTATAATTAAAATGGGATATACCGGGCTAGGATTCGAGTTACAGGAACAAGGGCCAAACCAACCACCCAAGAATGGAATCGTCGAGCGAAAACACTTGACAACCTCCTAGAAGCAGCTATTCCTGCCACCAAACCTTTCTCCATCAATTAGGAATCTGATGCCGTCACTAAACACATTCCTTAAATTGTAGCCATTCGTTGAGTGTTTTTTTTTTTGTGTCTAATCCGCATATATATCACCATTTCCCTTGATTTTCTTGATTGTATATCTCTTAAATGTCAACATATACACGTGTGATTTAGTTTACGAAGATTTTTCAATGCCGAGTACCTCTATCAGAGAGTAAAAAAGGCGTAAGTTTCATAATGGTGTATAATTAAAATGGGATATACCGGGCTAGGATTCGAGTTACAGGAACAAGGGCCAAACCAACCACCCAAGAATGGAATCGTCGAGCGAAAACACTTGACAACCTCCTAGAAGCAGCTTTTCTTGCCACCAGCCCTTTCTCCATCAACAAGGAATCTAAACGCTGTCACTAAACACATTCCTTAAATTGTAGCCATTTGTTGAGTGTTTTTTTTGGTGTCAAATCCGCATATATATCACTATTTCCCTTGATTTTCTTGACTGTATATCTCTTAAATGTCATCATATACACGTGTGATTTAGTTTACGAAGATTTTTCAGTGCCGAGAACCTCGATCAGAGAGTAAAAAAGGCGTAAGGATCGAAGGGTGTAAAATTAAAATGGGATATACCGGGCTAGGATTCGAGTTACAGGAACAAGGGGCAAACCAACCACCCAAGAATGGAATCGTCGAGCGAAAACACTTGACAACCTCCAAGAAGCAGCTTTTCTTGCCACCAGACCTTTCTCCATCAACAAAGAATCTGATGCCGTCACAAAACACATTCCTTAAATTGTAGCCATTTGTTGAGTGTTTTTTTTGGTGTCAAATCCGCATATATATCACCATTGCCCTTGATTTTCTTGACTGTATATCTCTTAAATGTCAACATATACACCTGTAATTTAGTTTACGAAGATTTTTCAATGCCGAGAACCTTGATCAGAGAGTAAAAAGGCGTAACGATCACAATAGTGTAAAATTAAAATGGGATATACCGGGCTAGGATTCGAGTTACAGGAAAAAGGGCCAAACCAACCACCCAAGAATGGAATCGTCGAGCGAAAACACTTGACAACCTCCTAGAAGCAGCTTTTCTTGCCACCAGACCTTTCTCCATCAATTAGGAATCTGATGCCGTCACTAAACACATTCCTTAAATTGTAGTCATTTGTTGAGTGTTTCTTTTGGTGTCTAATCCGCATATATATCACCATTGCCCTTGATTTTCTTGACTGTATATCTCTTAAATGTCAACATATACACGTGTGATTTAGTTTATGAAAATTTTTCAATGCCGAGAACCTCGACCAGAGAGTAAAAATGGCGTAAGGTTCACAATGGTGTAAAATTAAAATGGGATATACCGGGCTAGGATTCGAGTTACAGGAAAAAGGGCCAAACCAACCACCCAAGAATGGAATCGTCGAGCGAAAACACTTGACAACCTCCTAGAAGCGGCTTTTCTTGCCACCAGACCTTTCTCCATCAATTAGGAATCTGATGCCGTCACTAAACACATTCCTTAAATTGTAGCCATTTGTTGAGTGTTTTTTTTTTGTGTCTAATAAGCATATATATCACCATTGCCCTTGATTTTCTTGACTGTATATCTCTTAAATGTCAACATATACACGTGTGATTTAGTTTACGAAGATTTTTCAATGCCGAGTACCTCTATCAGGGAGTAAAAAAGGCGTATGTTTCACAATGGTGTATAATTAAAATGGGATATACCGGGCTAGGATTCGAGTTACAGGAACAAGGGCCAAACCAACCACCCAAGAATGGAATCGTCGAGCGAAAACACTTGACAACCTCCTAGAAGCAGCTTTTCTTGCCACCAGACCTTTCTCCATCAACAAGGAATCTAAATGCCGTCACTAAACACATTCCTTAAATTGTAGCCATTTGTTGAGTGTTTTTTTTGGTGTCAAATCCGCATATATATCACTATTTCCCTTGATTTTCTTGACTGTATATCTCTTAAATGTCATCATATACACGTGTGATTTAGTTTACGAAGATTTTTCAGTGCCGAGAACCTCGATCAGAGAGTAAAAAAGGCGTAAGGATCGAAGGGTGTAAAATTAAAATGGGATATACCGGGCTAGGATTCGAGTTACAGGAACAAGGGGCAAACCAACCACCCAAGAATGGAATCGTCGAGCGAAAACACTTGACAACCTCCTAGAAGCAGCTTTTCTTGCCACCAGACCTTTCTCCATCAACAAGGAATCTGATGCCGTCACAAAACACATTCCTTAAATTGTAGCCATTTGTTGAGTGTTTTTTTTGGTGTCAAATCCGCATATATATCACCGTTGCCCTTGATTTTCTTGACTGTATATCTCTTAAATGTCAACATATACACCTGTAATTTAGTTTACGAAGATTTTTCAATGCCGAGAACCTTGATCAGAGAGTAAAAAGGCGTAAGGATCACAATAGTGTAAAATTAAAATGGGATATACCGGGCTAGGATTCGAGTTACAGGAAAAAGGGCCAAACCAACCACCCAAGAATGGAATCGTCGAGCGAAAACACTTGACAACCTCCTATAAGCAGCTTTTCTTGCCACCAGACCTTTCTCCATCAATTAGGAATCTGATGCCGTTACTAAACACATTCCTTAAATTGTAGTCATTTGTTGAGTGTTTCTTTTGGTGTCTAATCCGCATATATATCACCATTGCCCTTGATTTTCTTGACTGTATATCTCTTAAATGTCAACATATACACGAGTGATTTAGTTTATGAAAATTTTTCAATGCCGAGAACCTCGACCAGAGAGTAAAAAAGGCGTAAGGTTCACAATGGTGTAAAATTAAAATGGGATATACCGGGCTAGGATTCGAGTTACAGGAAAAAGGGCCAAACCAACCACCCAAGAATGGAATCGTCGAGCGAAAACACTTGACAACCTCCTAGAAGCGGCTTTTCTTGCCACCAGACCTTTCTCCATCAATTAGGAATCTGATGCCGTCACTAAACACATTCCTTAAATTGTAGCCATTCGTTGAGTGTTTTTTTTTTGGTGTCTAATCCGCATATATATCACCATTTCCCTTGATTTTCTTGACTGTATATCTCTTAAATGTCAACATATACACGTGTGATTTAGTTTACGTAGATTTTTCAATGCCGAGTACCACTATCAGGGAGTAAAAAAGGCGTATGTTTCACAATGGTGTATAATTAAAATGGGATATACCGGGCTAGGATTCGAGTTACAGGGACAAGGGCCAAACCAACCACCCAAGAATGGAATCGTCAAGCGAAAACACTTGAAAACCTCATAGAAGCAGCTTTTCTTGCCACCAGACCTTTCTCCATCAATTAGGAATCTGATGCCGTCACTAAACACATTCCTTAAATTGTAGGCATTCGTTGAGTGTGTTTTTTTGGTGTCTAATCCGCATATATATCACCATTGCCCTTGATTTTCTTGACTGTATATCTCTTAAATGTCAACATATACACGTGTCATTTAGTTTACGAAGATTTTTCAATGCTGAGAAACTCTATCAGAGAGTAAAAAAGGCGTAAGGTTCACAATGGTGTATAATTAAAATGGGATATACCGGGCTAGGATTCGAGTTACAGGAACAAGGGCCAAACCAACCACCCAAGAATGGAATCGTCGAGCAAAAACACTTGACAACCTCCTAGAAGCAGCTATTCTTGCCACCAAACCTTTCTCCATCAATTAGGAATCTGATGCCGTCACTAAACACATTCCTTAAATTGTAGCCATTCGTTGAGTGTTTTTTTTTGTGTCTAATCCGCATATATATCACCATTTCCCTTGATTTTCTTGATTGTATATCTCTTAAATGTCAACATATACACGTGTGATTTAGTTTACGAAGATTTTTCAATGCCGAGTACCTCTATCAGAGAGTAAAAAAGGGGTAAGTTTCATAATGGTGTATAATTAAAATGGGATATACCGGGCTAGGATTCGAGTTACAGGAACAAGGGCCAAACCAACCACCCAAGAATGGAATCGTCGAGCGAAAACACTTGACAACCTCCTAGAAGCAGCTTTTCTTGCCACCAGCCCTTTCTCCATCAACAAGGAATCTAAATGCCGTCACTAAACACA
Source organism: Helianthus tuberosus (assembly GCA_030545235.1). Taxonomy (NCBI): domain Eukaryota; kingdom Viridiplantae; phylum Streptophyta; class Magnoliopsida; order Asterales; family Asteraceae; genus Helianthus; species Helianthus tuberosus. The sequence goes on along the minus strand of JARYGA010058887.1, from coordinate 11,302 downwards.
TTCCTTAAATTGTAGCCATTTGTTGAGTGTTTTTTTTGGTGTCAAATCCGCATATATATCACTATTTCCCTTGATTTTCTTGACTGTATATCTCTTAAATGTCATCATATACACGTGTGATTTAGTTTACGAAGATTTTTCAGTGCCGAGAACCTCGATCAGAGAGTAAAAAAGGCGTAAGGATCGAAGGGTGTAAAATTAAAATGGGATATACCGGGCTAGGATTCGAGTTACAGGAACAAGGGGCAAACCAACCACCCAAGAATGGAATCGTCAAGCGAAAACACTTGACAACCTCCTAGAAGCAGCTTTTCTTGCCACCAGACCTTTCTCCATCAACAAGGAATCTGATGCCGTCACAAAACACATTCCTTAAATTGTAGCCATTTGTTGAGTGTTTTTTTTGGTGTCAAATCCGCATATATATCACCATTGCCCTTGATTTTCTTGACTGTATATCTGTTAAATGTCAACATATACACCTGTAATTTAGTTTACGAAGATTTTTCAATGCCGAGAACCTTGATCAGAGAGTAAAAAGGCGTAAGGATCACAATAGTGTAAAATTAAAATGGGATATACCGGGCTAGGATTCGAGTTACAGGAAAAAGGGCCAAACCAACCACCCAAGAATGGAATCGTCGAGCGAAAACACTTGACAACCTCCTAGAAGCAGCTTTTCTTGCCACCAGACCTTTCTCCATCGATTAGGAATCTGATGCCGTTACTAAACACATTCCTTAAATTGTAGTCATTTGTTGAGTGTTTCTTTTGGTGTCTAATCCGCATATATATCACCATTGCCCTTGATTTTCTTGACTGTATATCTCTTAAATGTCAACATATACACGTGTGATCTAGTTTATGAAAATTTTTCAATGCCGAGAATCTCGACCAGAGAGTAAAAAAGGCGTAAGGTTCACAATGGTGTAAAATTAAAATGGGATATACCGGGCTAGGATTCGAGTTACAGGAAAAAGGGCCAAACCAACCACCCAAGAATGGAATCGTCGAGTGAAAACACTTGACAACCTCCTAGAAGCGGCTTTTCTTGCCACCAGACCTTTCTCCATCAATTAGGAATCTGATGCCGTCACTAAACACATTCCTTAAATTGTAGCCATTTGTTGAGTGTTTTTTTTTGTGTCTAATACGCATATATATCACCATTGCCCTTGATTTTCTTGACTGTATATCTCTTAAATGTCAACATATACACGTGTGATTTAGTTTACGAAGATTTTTCAATGCCGAGTACCACTATCAGGGAGTAAAAAAGGCGTATGTTTCACAATGGTGTATAATTAAAATGGGATATACCGGGCTAGCATTCGAGTTACAGGAACAAGGGCCAAACCAACCACCCAAGAATGGAATCGTCGAGCGAAAACACTTGACAACCTCCTAGAAGCAGCTTTTCTTGCCACCAGAACTTTCTCCATCAACAAGGAATCTAAATGCCGTCACTAAACACATTCCTTAAATTGTAGCCATTTGTTGAGTGTTTTTTTTGGTGTCAAATCCGCATATATATCACTATTTCCCTTGATTTTCTTGACTGTATATCTCTTAAATGTCATCATATACACGTGTGATTTAGTTTACGAAGATTTTTCAGTGCCGAGAACCTCGATCAGAGAGTAAAAAAGGCGTAAGGATCGAAGGGTGTAAAATTAAAATGGGATATACCGGGCTAGGATTCGAGTTACAGGAACAGGGGCAAACCAACCACCCAAGAATGGAATCGTCGAGCGAAAACACTTGACAACCTCCTAGAAGCAGCTTTTCTTGCCACCAGACCTTTCTCCATCAACAAGGAATCTGATGCCGTCACAAAACACATTCCTTAAATTGTAGCCATTTGTTGAGTGCTTTTTTTGGTGTCAAATCCGCATATATATCACCATTGCCCTTGATTTTCTTGACTGTATATCTCTTAAATGTCAACATATACACCTGTAATTTAGTTTACGAAGATTTTTCAATGCCGAGAACCTTGATCAGGGAGTAAAAAGGCGTAAGGATCACAATAGTGTAAAATTAAAATGGGATATACCGGGCTAGGATTCGAGTTACAGGAAAAAGGGCCAAACCAACCACCCAAGAATGGAATCGTCGAGTGAAAACACTTGACAACCTCCTAGAAGCAGCTTTTCTTGCCACCAGACCTTTCTCCATCAATTAGGAATCAGATGCCGTCACTAAACACATTCCTTAAATTGTAGTCATTTGTTGAGTGTTTCTTTTGGTGTCTAATCCGCATATATATCACCATTGCCCTTGATTTTCTTGACTGTATATCTCTTAAATGTCAACATATACACGTGTGATTTAGTTTATGAAAATTTTTCAATGCCGAGAACCTCGACCAGAGAGTAAAAAAGGCGTAAGGTTCACAATGGTGTAAAATTAAAATGGGATATACCGGGCTAGGATTCGAGTTACAGGAAAAAGGGCCAAACCAACCCCCCAAGAATGGAATCGTCGAGCGAAAACACTTGACAACCTCCTAGAAGCGGCTTTTCTTGCCACCAGACCTTTCTCCATCAATTAGGAATCTGATGCCGTCACTAAACACATTCCTTAAATTGTAGCCATTTGTTGAGTGTTTTTTTTTTGTGTCTAATACGCATATATATCACCATTGCCCTTGATTTTCTTGACTGTATATCTCTTAAATGTCAACATATACACGTGTGATTTAGTTTACGAAGATTTTTCAATGCCGAGTACCTCTATCAGGGAGTAAAAAAGGCGTATGTTTCACAATGGTGTATAATTAAAATGGGATATACCGGGCTAGGATTCGAGTTACAGGAACAAGGGCCAAACCAACCACCCAAGAATGGAATCGTCGAGCGAAAACACTTGACAACCTCCTAGAAGCAGCTTTTCTTGCCACCAGACCTTTCTCCATCAACAAGGAATCTAAATGCCGTCACTAAACACATTCCTTAAATTGTAGCCATTTGTTGAGTGTTTTTTTTGGTGTCAAATCCGCATATATATCACTATTTCCCTTGATTTTCTTGACTGTATATCTCTTAAATGTCATCATATACACGTGTGATTTAGTTTACGAAGATTTTTCAGTGCCGAGAACCTCGATCAGAGAGTAAAAAAGGCGTAAGGATCGAAGGGTGTAAAATTAAAATGGGATATACCGGGCTAGGATTCGAGTTACAGGAACAAGGGGCAAACCAACCACCCAAGAATGGAATCGTCGAGCGAAAACACTTGACAACCTCCTAGAAGTAGCTTTTCTTGCCACCAGACCTTTCTCCATCAACAAGGAATCTGATGCCGTCACAAAACACATTCCTTAAATTGTAGCCATTTGTTGAGTGTTTTTTTTGGTGTCAAATCCGCATATATATCACCATTGCCCTTGATTTTCTTGACTGTATATCCCTTAAATGTCAACATATACACCTGTAATTTAGTTTACGAAGATTTTTCAATGCCGAGAACCTCGATCAGAGAGTAAAAAGGCGTAAGGATCACAATAGTGTAAAATTAAAATGGGATATACCGGGCTAGGATTCGAGTTACAGGAAAAAGGGCCAAACCAACCACCCAAGAATGGAATCGTCGAGCGAAAACACTTGACAACCTCCTAGAAGCAGCTTTTCTTGCCACCAGACCTTTCTCCATCAATTAGGAATCTGATGCCGTCACTAAACACATTCCTTAAATTGTAGTCATTTGTTGAGTGTTTCTTTTGGTGTCTAATCCGCATATATATCACCATTGCCCTTGATTTTCTTGACTGTATATCTCTTAAATGTCAACATATACACGTGTGATTTAGTTTATGAAAATTTTTCAATGCCGAGAACCTCGACCAGAGAGTAAAAAAGGCGTAAGGTTCACAATGGTGTAAAATTAAAATGGGATATAACGGGCTAGGATTCGAGTTACAGGAACAAGGGCTAAACCAACCACCCAAGAATGGAATCGTCGAGCGAAAACACTTGAAAACCTCATAGAAGCAGCTTTTCTTGCCACCAGACCTTTCTCCATCAATTAAGAATCTGATGCCGTCACTAAACACATTCCTTAAATTGTAGCCATTCGTTGAGTGTTTTTTTTTGGTGTCTAATCCGCATATATATCACCATTTCCCTTGATTTTCTTGACTGTATATCTCTTAAATGTCAACATATACACGTGTGATTTAGTTTACGTAGATTTTTCAATGCCGAGTACCTCTATCAGGGAGTAAAAAAGGCGTATGTTTCACAATGGTGTATAATTAAAATGGGATATACCGGGCTAGGATTCGAGTTACAGGGACAAGGGCCAAACCAACCACCCAAGAATGGAATCGTCGAGCGAAAACACTTGAAAACCTCATAGAAGCAGCTTTTCTTGCCACCAGACCTTTCTCCATCAATTAGGAATCTGATGCCGTCACTAAACACATTCCTTAAATTGTAGGCATTCGTTGAGTGTGTTTTTTTGGTGTCTAATCCGCATATATATCACCATTGCCCTTGATTTTCTTGACTGTATATCTCTTAAATGTCAACATATACACGTGTGATTTAGTTTACGAAAATTTTTCAATGCCGAGAAACTCTATCAGAGAGTAAAAAAGGCGTAAGGTTCACAATGGTGTATAATTAAAGTGGGATATACCGGGCTAGGATTCGAGTTACAGGAACAAGGGCCAAACCAACCACCCAAGAATGGAATCGTCGAGCGAAAACACTTGACAACCTCCTAGAAGCGGCTTTTCTTGCCACCAGACCTTTCTCCATCAATTAGGAATCTGATGCCGTCACTAAACACATTCCTTAAATTGTAGCCATTTGTTGAGTGTTTTTTTTTTGTGTCTAATACGCATATATATCACCATTGCCCTTGATTTTCTTGACTGTATATCTCTTAAATGTCAACATATACACGTGTGATTTAGTTTACGAAGATTTTTCAATGCCGAGTACCTCTATCAGGGAGTAAAAAAGGCGTATGTTTCACAATGGTGTATAATTAAAATGGGATATACCGGGCTAGGATTCGAGTTACAGGAACAAGGGCCAAACCAACCACCCAAGAATGGAATCGTCGAGCGAAAACACTTGAAAACCTCATAGAAGCAGCTTTTCTTGCCACCAGACCTTTCTCCATCAATTAGGAATCTGATGCCGTCACTAAACACATTCCTTAAATTGTAGGCATTCGTTGAGTGTGTTTTTTTGGTGTCAAATCCGCATATATATCACTATTTCCCTTGATTTTCTTGACTGTATATCTCTTAAATGTCATCATATACACGTGTGATTTAGTTTACGAAGATTTTTCAGTGCCGAGAACCTCGATCAGAGAGTAAAAAAGGCGTAAGGATCGAAGGGTGTAAAATTAAAATGGGATATACCGGGCTAGGATTCGAGTTACAGGAACAGGGGCAAACCAACCACCCAAGAATGGAATCGTCGAGCGAAAACACTTGACAACCTCCTAGAAGCAGCTTTTCTTGCCACCAGACCTTTCTCCATCAACAAGGAATCTGATGCCGTCACAAAACACATTCCTTAAATTGTAGCCATTTGTTGAGTGCTTTTTTTGGTGTCAAATCCGCATATATATCACCATTGCCCTTGATTTTCTTGACTGTATATCTCTTAAATGTCAACATATACACCTGTAATTTAGTTTACGAAGATTTTTCAATGCCGAGAACCTTGATCAGGGAGTAAAAAGGCGTAAGGATCACAATAGTGTAAAATTAAAATGGGATATACCGGGCTAGGATTCGAGTTACAGGAAAAAGGGCCAAACCAACCACCCAAGAATGGAATCGTCGAGTGAAAACACTTGACAACCTCCTAGAAGCAGCTTTTCTTGCCACCAGACCTTTCTCCATCAATTAGGAATCAGATGCCGTCACTAAACACATTCCTTAAATTGTAGTCATTTGTTGAGTGTTTCTTTTGGTGTCTAATCCGCATATATATCACCATTGCCCTTGATTTTCTTGACTGTATATCTCTTAAATGTCAACATATACACGTGTGATTTAGTTTATGAAAATTTTTCAATGCCGAGAACCTCGACCAGAGAGTAAAAAAGGCGTAAGGTTCACAATGGTGTAAAATTAAAATGGGATATACCGGGCTAGGATTCGAGTTACAGGAAAAAGGGCCAAACCAACCCCCCAAGAATGGAATCGTCGAGCGAAAACACTTGACAACCTCCTAGAAGCGGCTTTTCTTGCCACCAGACCTTTCTCCATCAATTAGGAATCTGATGCCGTCACTAAACACATTCCTTAAATTGTAGCCATTTGTTGAGTGTTTTTTTTTTGTGTCTAATACGCATATATATCACCATTGCCCTTGATTTTCTTGACTGTATATCTCTTAAATGTCAACATATACACGTGTGATTTAGTTTACGAAGATTTTTCAATGCCGAGTACCTCTATCAGGGAGTAAAAAAGGCGTATGTTTCACAATGGTGTATAATTAAAATGGGATATACCGGGCTAGGATTCGAGTTACAGGAACAAGGGCCAAACCAACCACCCAAGAATGGAATCGTCGAGCGAAAACACTTGACAACCTCCTAGAAGCAGCTTTTCTTGCCACCAGACCTTTCTCCATCAACAAGGAATCTAAATGCCGTCACTAAACACATTCCTTAAATTGTAGCCATTTGTTGAGTGTTTTTTTTGGTGTCAAATCCGCATATATATCACTATTTCCCTTGATTTTCTTGACTGTATATCTCTTAAATGTCATCATATACACGTGTGATTTAGTTTACGAAGATTTTTCAGTGCCGAGAACCTCGATCAGAGAGTAAAAAAGGCGTAAGGATCGAAGGGTGTAAAATTAAAATGGGATATACCGGGCTAGGATTCGAGTTACAGGAACAAGGGGCAAACCAACCACCCAAGAATGGAATCGTCGAGCGAAAACACTTGACAACCTCCTAGAAGTAGCTTTTCTTGCCACCAGACCTTTCTCCATCAACAAGGAATCTGATGCCGTCACAAAACACATTCCTTAAATTGTAGCCATTTGTTGAGTGTTTTTTTTGGTGTCAAATCCGCATATATATCACCATTGCCCTTGATTTTCTTGACTGTATATCCCTTAAATGTCTACATATACACCTGTAATTTAGTTTACGAAGATTTTTCAATGCCGAGAACCTCGATCAGAGAGTAAAAAGGCGTAAGGATCACAATAGTGTAAAATTAAAATGGGATATACCGGGCTAGGATTCGAGTTACAGGAAAAAGGGCCAAACCAACCACCCAAGAATGGAATCGTCGAGCGAAAACACTTGACAACCTCCTAGAAGCAGCTTTTCTTGCCACCAGACCTTTCTCCATCAATTAGGAATCTGATGCCGTCACTAAACACATTCCTTAAATTGTAGTCATTTGTTGAGTGTTTCTTTTGGTGTCTAATCCGCATATATATCACCATTGCCCTTGATTTTCTTGACTGTATATCTCTTAAATGTCAACATATACACGTGTGATTTAGTTTATGAAAATTTTTCAATGCCGAGAACCTCGACCAGAGAGTAAAAAAGGCGTAAGGTTCACAATGGTGTAAAATTAAAATGGGATATAACGGGCTAGGATTCGAGTTACAGGAACAAGGGCTAAACCAACCACCCAAGAATGGAATCGTCGAGCGAAAACACTTGAAAACCTCATAGAAGCAGCTTTTCTTGCCACCAGACCTTTCTCCATCAATTAAGAATCTGATGCCGTCACTAAACACATTCCTTAAATTGTAGCCATTCGTTGAGTGTTTTTTTTTGGTGTCTAATCCGCATATATATCACCATTTCCCTTGATTTTCTTGACTGTATATCTCTTAAATGTCAACATATACACGTGTGATTTAGTTTACGTAGATTTTTCAATGCCGAGTACCTCTATCAGGGAGTAAAAAAGGCGTATGTTTCACAATGGTGTATAATTAAAATGGGATATACCGGGCTAGGATTCGAGTTACAGGGACAAGGGCCAAACCAACCACCCAAGAATGGAATCGTCGAGCGAAAACACTTGAAAACCTCATAGAAGCAGCTTTTCTTGCCACCAGACCTTTCTCCATCAATTAGGAATCTGATGCCGTCACTAAACACATTCCTTAAATTGTAGGCATTCGTTGAGTGTGTTTTTTTGGTGTCTAATCCGCATATATATCACCATTGCCCTTGATTTTCTTGACTGTATATCTCTTAAATGTCAACATATACACGTGTGATTTAGTTTACGAAAATTTTTCAATGCCGAGAAACTCTATCAGAGAGTAAAAAAGGCGTAAGGTTCACAATGGTGTATAATTAAAGTGGGATATACCGGGCTAGGATTCGAGTTACAGGAACAAGGGCCAAACCAACCACCCAAGAATGGAATCGTCGAGCGAAAACACTTGACAACCTCCTAGAAGCGGCTTTTCTTGCCACCAGACCTTTCTCCATCAATTAGGAATCTGATGCCGTCACTAAACACATTCCTTAAATTGTAGCCATTTGTTGAGTGTTTTTTTTTTGTGTCTAATACGCATATATATCACCATTGCCCTTGATTTTCTTGACTGTATATCTCTTAAATGTCAACATATACACGTGTGATTTAGTTTACGAAGATTTTTCAATGCCGAGTACCTCTATCAGGGAGTAAAAAAGGCGTATGTTTCACAATGGTGTATAATTAAAATGGGATATACCGGGCTAGGATTCGAGTTACAGGAACAAGGGCCAAACCAACCACCCAAGAATGGAATCGTCGAGCGAAAACACTTGAAAACCTCATAGAAGCAGCTTTTCTTGCCACCAGACCTTTCTCCATCAATTAGGAATCTGATGCCGTCACTAAACACATTCCTTAAATTGTAGGCATTCGTTGAGTGTGTTTTTTTGGTGTCTAATCCGCATATATATCACCATTGCCCTTGATTTTCTTGACTGTATATCTCTTAAATGTCAACATATACACGTGTGATTTAGTTTACGAAGATTTTTCAATGCCGAGAAACTCTATCAGAGAGTAAAAAAGACGTAAGGTTCACAATGGTGTATAATTAAAATGGGATATACCGGGCTAGGATTCGAGTTACAGGAACAAGGGCCAAACCAACCACCCAAGAATGGAATCGTCGAGCGAAAACACTTGACAACCTCCTAGAAGCAGCTATTCTTGCCACCAAACCTTTCTCCATCAATTAGGAATCTGATGCCGTCACTAAACACATTCCTTAAATTGTAGCCATTCGTTGAGTGTTTTTTTGTGTCTAATCCGCATATATATCACCATTTCCCTTGATTTTCTTGATTGTATATCTCTTAAATGTCAACATATACACGTGTGATTTAGTTTACGAGGATTTTTCAATGCCGAGTACCTCTATCAGAGAGTAAAAAAGGCGTAAGTTTCATAATGGTGTATAATTAAAATGGGATATACCGGGCTAGGATTCGACTTACAGGAACAAGGGCCAAACCAACCACCCAAGAATGGAATCGTCGAGCGAAAACACTTGACAACCTCCTAGAAGCAGCTTTTCTTGCCACCGGCCCTTTCTCCATCAACAAGGAATCTAAATGCCGTCACTAAACACATTCCTTAAATTGTAGCCATTTGTTGAGTGTTTTTTTTGGTGTCAAATCCGCATATATATCACTATTTCCCTTGATTTTCTTGACTGTATATCTCTTAAATGTCATCATATACACGTGTGATTTAGTTTACGAAGATTTTTCAGTGCCGAGAACCTCGATCAGAGAGTAAAAAAGGCGTAAGGATCGAAGGGTGTAAAATTAAAATGGGATATACCGGGCTAGGATTCGAGTTACAGGAACAAGGGGCAAACCAACCACCCAAGAATGGAATCGTCGAGCGAAAACACTTGACAACCTCTTAGAAGCAGCTTTTCTTGCCACCAGACCTTTCTCCATCAACAAGGAATCTGATGCCGTCACAAAACACATTCCTTAAATTGTAGCCATTTGTTGAGTGTTTTTTTTGGTGTCAAATCCGCATATATATCACCATTGCCCTTGATTTTCTTGACTGTATATCTCTTAAATGTCAACATATACACCTGTAATTTAGTTTACGAAGATTTTTCAATGCCGAGAACCTTGATCAGAGAGTAAAAAGGCGTAAGGATCACAATAGTGTAAAATTAAAATGGGATATACCGGGCTAGGATTCGAGTTACAGGAAAAAGGGCCAAACCAACCACCCAAGAATGGAATCGTCGAGCGAAAACACTTGACAACCTCCTAGAAGCAGCTTTTCTTGCCACCAGACCTTTCTCCATCAATTAGGAATCTAATGCCGTTACTAAACACATACCTTAAATTGTAGTCATTTGTTGAGTGTTTCTTTTGGTGTCTAATCCGCATATATATCACCATTGCCCTTGATTTTCTTGACTGTATATCTCTTAAATGTCAACATATACACGTGTGATTTAGTTTATGAAAATTTTTCAATGCCGAGAACCTCGACCAGAGAGTAAAAAAGGCGTAAGGTTCACAATGGTGTAAAATTAAAATGGGATATACCGGGCTAGGATTCGAGTTACAGGAAAAAGGGCCAAACCAACCACCCAAGAATGGAATCGTCGAGCGAAAACACTTGACAACCTCCTAGAAGCGGCTTTTCTTGCCACCAGACCTTTCTCCATCAATTAGGAATCTGATGCCGTCACTAAACACATTCCTTAAATTGTAGCCATTTGTTGAGTGTTTTTTTTTGTGTCTAATACGCATATATATCACCATTGCCCTTGATTTTCTTGACTGTATATCTCTTAAATGTCAACATATACACGTGTGATTTAGTTTACGAAGATTTTTCAATGCCGAGTACCTCTATCAGGGAGTAAAAAAGGCGTATGTTTCACAATGGTGTATAATTAAAATGGGATATACCGGGCTAGGATTCGAGTTACAGGAACAAGGGCCAAACCAACCACCCAAGAATGGAATCGTCGAGCGAAAACACTTGACAACCTCCTAGAAACAGCTTTTCTTGCCACCAGACCTTTCTCCATCAACAAGGAATCTGATGCCGTCACTAAACACATTCCTTAAATTGTAGCCATTTGTTGAGTGTTTTTTTTGGTGTCTAATCCGCATATATATCACCATTGCCCTTGATTTTCTTGACTGCATCTCTCTTAAATGTCAACATATACACGTGTGATTTAGTTTACGAAGATTTTTCAATGCCGAGAACCTCGATTAGAGAGTAAAAATGGCGTAAGGTTCACAATGGTGTAAAATTAAAATGGGATATACCGGGCTAGTATTCGAGTTA